>CABFVX010000056.1:331710-363215 GCA_902151425.1 Timema shepardi
GGCTCGTGGTAAGAATACGAGGGAAGCGGATAGTGGCTCCACTCTATATTTTTTTCAAATGTCTCATAGCACCCTCGACCCTCTACTGCTGCTACAGCAGACATTATCTTTTAAAATAACTAATTACTTATCTGTGTTTATGTTTGGTAAATGCCTGTATATCATGACACAGACAAGTGTGAAAGAAACTGCTCTTATTATTTTGATTAGTCAGCTTTGTTATGACTGAATGAGACCCACACAGCAGCTTCGGCGAATGAATAGACAATTCATTCGATTGAAAACGAAAGGGACGATACTTTCCATTCAAATGATTATTCGTTACTAACTAATATTCATTCAAATGAAAACTATCGAATAATTATTCGATAGTTTGGAAACGATCGTTTTCATCATTCGATAGTGCCCATCACTACAGTAGTTATCAATACAAATAGCTACTTCCGTTCTTTCAAGTAATTTCCAACTATGGATGAGCGCGTCATGACGTTTGATCTTCAGGCGCACATAATTATCGGGTTGGGACATATGGTAGTGAGTGACCATAAGATGTCTAGAGTTTACTGCGCTGTCGGTCTCTTGTGCTAATAACACATATTTTGTCATAGTGCTCGTAGCAATAACCAAAGAATTATTTCAAATGAGGATTTGACAAAAATGTATCTGGACTCATTTCTACCATTTCCGGACATAGTGGGATTAGCGTTCCCACGTTTCGAATCCCATCCGTGTATTTAAAGTGGTTAAGTAAAAAATCAGAGGACATAAAGCGTTTAAAGCCTTAATTGACTGTGGAAACGCTAACCAAGGGAAAGTCCTCTCACAATTTAATATGGAAATATCTAGTTCAACCATTTGTAGGTGGTCTAAGAACTTAAACTTGGCGAACACAAAATAGTTGACACTTGAAAGTCCAAATAAGTAAAGTATTTTATTGGCTCTAGATTTTTCAAGTGAAAAATAAAATAATACTCGTAAAAAATGTTATTTTTACTACTCACATAGTTTTAATTACGGTATATATCACTTGTAGTAGATTTCGATAGGTGTAGCCTTTATCGAAGGGCACGCGTAGTAAGCATCAAACTTATCTTATAGGGTTTGCTATGAAGAGGAGTTTAGGATTCAAATCCCAGCCGGGGGCGTAAAGATGGTCTTTCCTAACTGTTTTCCCACTCTCCTTCCCCGCAAATGTGAGTAAATCTCTTCCAATTATGGGTAGTAGGGCAAGAAGAGATGATTCAATAGGAGTGTTATTCTAGTATATTATTATTACTAATTAAATCACCATTTCTTGATAAATTCCCAAGCCTCATCCTAGAGATTTAAAATTAATGTTTCATATCTCCATCTTTTACAAAGCAAAGAACTCTTGTTTTATTTTGAGAATGATAAATTAGAGCCAAATATTGTTATACACTTCATTTGAAATTATATAAATTACAAATGTCATATTTATAAGAAATATGTTGTAGCTTTTTACTTTGTTATATTCTGTGGGGAAGTATGAATAACAGATCGATGGCAGTGAATATGTTTTCTGCATTTCAATTTTCTCTGTGGTTTTTTTCATTCTCTTTCCAAGCAAACACTTGTTTTAGCAACGCGTCTGTTCAGGCTATACGGTTATATGTACTAATAATGAGTCAGGAATGGGAAAAGTTTAATTTAGAGGAAAAGTACCCACATTTGCGCGGAGGCCAAGTGGAAAACCATTTAGAAAAAAACCTCAGTACATCTTCCCAGAATGTCACAAGCAAAACATTAAAAACCAAAAAGGCCAGATATTTATTCGGCGTACCCATCGATGTGCGCAAAAAATACCGAATATTCAATGTTTTAGGATGTTGCACAAAACACCAAGCTTAAGTAAGGCCTTATAGTGAATGCTTAGTGGACCGAAAGTGTGGTTTCGAGCACAACATCACTCCACCTTTTAAACTTGATGACGCAAGCAAGCCCACGTTAGTGTCAACAAAGCATCCACTTAGTCAAGTTCTTGCATACGGGCCTGATTTAGAACAGATCCTACTATAGTCCGAGCCTGGAACTCAGTTTGGTGACGTCAATTGCTAGCGTTTCTACTTAATTTTACTTCAGGGATGTGTTTATTTGTAATTGTTGTAAATAGTTTTCAGAGTGGTTGTGACATTTAAATATGTCAATAGGTCAACTAGATGAAGGTATTCATTTGTTTTAAGTAAGTGAAGATTTGAAGAGATTCGACGCTGTTGCACTCCAAATTATTGAAAGATTAATTCTTAAATTTGTCAACATATAATTTGTATACATTTTCTTTAAATTCTTTAAAAATATATCTAACTCTATTTTAATTATCTATTAATATATTACAAAACAAATATACAGTATGTATAATAAAATTTTCTTATTATTTATCTACATATCACAGATTAATTTTCAAGATTTAAATTAAAATCCTTCAATTTTTGGATGAAGTGCGAAACGGCTATATTTGGAGGAAGTATACCCAAGCCTGCATGGAGGGAGAGTGGAAAACCACCCTCAGTACACCCGTCCAAGATTCGATCCTTGATCTTCCCGTCATCGGCAGTTAAGTATAATACGAGAGAAGCGCATTAGACCATGCGTCCAGTGAGCTGGGTGTCAGAATATTTATGTTTACAGCTCAGGGTTGCTACTATTTTATGAAAATAATTTGACCATAAGTGGCCAATTTATTGAGCTTTTTAATCACTGCGTCATACTAACCGTTCGGGTTCCACGCGTATGCACTAATCAAGAATGAGGACGATTGAATGTAAAAGGAAGTGTACCTTTCACATTTGCGCGCAGGGATAGCGGGATTCCGGCACCTTATACCAGTCTGTAGCGTGTATGTATACTTAACTAAGGGTCCCGGGTTCAATTCCTGGCATGGCCTTAAAATGTATCATTGGGGAAATGTGGGTTTTCCCTTTCACAGTTATGAATTAACGGCCTCAGGCTGGAGGTTGTGTCTGTTCTAGATTGAAGCCAGCTTATAAGTCGTGTGCTGATATAAGAAAGTGTACGTTAAGTACCTCAAATAGATGAAATAAAATGATCGTGGAAAACCACTTATGAAAAAGAATAATTTTAATACATCCAACCGAGATTCAAACCCTTCTTTCCCTGATATCGACAGTCTGGTGTGACGCCTGATATCATGAAGCCCACCAAGCGAATCCATTGTGAAGATAATCAAATATCTTTGAGTCAAAAAGGATGGAAAATAAGAAATGTGTTCGAATCAGCGTGGCTTAATTTTTAAGTTTGCTTTTTCTTGTATGCACAGGTCTATTATTTAAAGCTTGCACCTAAATGTTCCAGATTCACAAACGTTCCATTTTCTTATTTTTTCGAAACTGCCTGTTTTCCCGGTTTACTCCGGACACAAAAAGTTCCTAATTTTAATCCCGTTTTCCAGGCGTGTGGCAAACCCGAACACGGTGGACCACAACAACTCTAAGCAGGACTGCCACGCGCCTGGAAAACAAAGAGAAACGGGAAAACACAGGGAATTTACCATTTGTGGAGTAAGTCTGGAAATCATTGAAATAAATACAAATCGAAAAAAAAGACTGGAATATTTGTGAATTTAGGGCCTTATGTTTCAAGCCTAGACCCTTTCATGGAATAAAAAAGCTAAATGAAGAAATAAGAAGGCTGAAAACCTTATTCATAACTACACATGTCATATCCATGCCCACCTTTTTTTCTCTCCTCTAAACATTTAGTCGCCTAACAACTGCAGAAATGTCACCATCTTGTTTCAAGCACCAGTGACATGACTTCACAATATTTAATTTTATTCCTTCAATGAACTCTCTAGAGAGAAGTGGGAATTCCTTCCTGAACACCCAGAAATAACAGGAAGTTTTGTTTGAAATAAATAGTGGCAGTCTTGATGGGTATCTTAATAATAAATATGTGACACGTGGTCATCTGTAAAGCCCGTATCTCATGACACTAGCTCGTATTAGAAATCAAGTGTGCTAGCTAGAGACTAGATATCTGTATACTAGCTAGTATAATAGAAACAGGACTAGAGTATTCACACGCTGCTAGTTTGGTACTAGGTTCTAGTGCAAATATTTATGGAACTTCAGAGATTAATCTCGGGTGCAACAGCTGCATTAATTGCTAATAAAGATATTGAAAAATATGAGAGGGAGCCTAAGAAAAAGAATATGGACACGGGACTTGTTGGGAAAGACGAAATAATGGTCGCAGGATGCTAAATATGATACATTCGGAGGTTAGGTAGTATACATTCGGGGTGACACAAACGTTTAGTATCTCCCTAAATTTGTATTCATTTATTTACAATGTGGTCAGAAGCCCCTAAGCCCATGGGTGTCCAAGTACAGTATCCTTGATTCACAAATGTTCTTTTTTAAGCCTACACACACTTTATATTCTAGAAAAAAAATATCCAAGGTTGGCATGCTATNNTATATATATTAAATATATTGTCATATTGTGGCAATTTGGTATTATATAAACAAGGATGTTTAGAATAATTTTCCGCCAACAACAAAATCACATCCGAAGACCATGTCGGCGCCATTTCTATTATTTACTCTACACATAGTCTGAGCGGGCATTGATTGGTCGAATTACACAAACTAGTGTCGGAACTAGTACGAAAATAGCGCATGTTCTATCCTCACAACTAGTATGGTAGCCAGTACCAAGTGGCAGAACCAGTATACTTTTTCTGATTCACACGACACTAGATGATGACGTGCTAGCTAGTGCTAGCCAGCACACTGGATTTCAAGTACTAGCTAGTGTCATGTGATACGGGCTTAAGCAATAGTGTGCTCTGTGCAGTCCTATACAGGGTGGTTGTTGTGACGTCATACCAGTGGAGGGGATGTAGTTCCAGGCTCGGAGTATATAGTAGGTTCTGGTTAGCGGCTAATCTATCATTAAGGTCCGTATTTATAGTGTAGTTTCTGGAGTCAGCCAACCTCCATATTTATGAGATAACATGCAGGCAGTTTTACCCGCAAGGTCTAGCGCAAGGGTTGGCAACCGGTCGGTCGGTCTCTTGGCAGTTTTCAGTCGCTCAAGTAGGAAAACTACATTGCCATCACAATTCAGTCTTTTAAACAACTGGCAAATTGATTATGTACTTTAAAGTATATTAGAGTGTGACCAAAATAACTTCCTTTATCGTTCAATCGGGAATGTTATATTAGAAAACATATTAGTTTAATCTAAAAATATTTGTTTTTTACATTTCTTTTATCACTACTTCCTACTACCCATTCAGGATATACGCTTACATTTTATTATTTATCTTTTCTTCTAGAAGAGTGGGGGCGTGGATAAGGGTACGGCCAGACTGAGCACGAGAGCGACTAAAATAATAAAATAGAACACATTGGTTGTAATGAGAGGTAGCCAGACTGGAGCGAGCGCGCACGCTTGAAAGATAGAACTGGTTCTATTTCTCCAGTGCGAGCCTCGACCAGTACAGCCTAGTTTACAGGCGCTAGGCAATATTATTGTATGTTGGTTCTATGAGTGCTAGGAAAACTTTTCATTCTGACATTTTTATGGTTATCGATAGTTTTAGCACAATTTATACTAACGGCCTAATTTAATTGGTAAGATCATAAACCATATATATATATATATATATATATGTAAAACTTATATGTTAAAATACTTCAATACCATAATCAAAGTAGGCCTTTACAAATAAGAATAACCATTTGCGTGGAGAGGATGAGAAAACCACAACAATAAATCACGTTTCAAAAACCACCCTCAGTTCACTGAGCCAAGATTCGAACCTTTGCCTCCTCGGCAACAACCATCGAGAGGTATCTACTAATCACGCGCTCACTCGCCCGCGAGCTTGTCAGTCTGGCCGAACCCTAATAAGGTTATTTTAAAGAATAAATATGATATGTATAATAATGGTACAGATATAATAGATACGGTAGTGAAAAGAGCACAAGTGTCGTGAAGAAATGATGGATGTTCAGGACCTTTGATAAGCTAGTCGGTGACCTGGTGGTCTAGGGGTAAGGTGTCAGACTTCTGTGCTGGCGGCCGGGGTTCAATCCTCGGTCCGGGCACAGATATATCTGATTACCAAACCCTTCCTTCACCTCTGACAAGACATCTTGTGAATGTGGGGAGTGCCAGGCCTCCACCGTGGTTCGGACTCCACGTTAAACTGTAGGTCCTCCATTTCATCTCACAATCACCCAACCATTACACATTAGCGTAAGTGCGTATAACCCGAACGGGTAGTAAGACGCGGTGATAATAATAATAATAAGAAGAAGAAGAAGCTAATGAGTCCAGTTGTTGCCGATCTCTTGGTGTAGGACAACATCAATCGCATCTAAACTGGATTGCCGGTGATGGGCAGAATCTCAGTAGGATGTTCAGAGGGGGATTTTTTTCTAAACGGTTAGTCTCTTTTCCTCTATACAAATGTGGAAGCATTTGCTTTAAAGTTCCAACTTCCTCCTAGCTAACCCATTAGAGTAATTAATGTAATCAGCTAAGGTCGAATGAGAGAATGAATGATACCCGAATCTCAACTATGTTTACGGACTTAAGTAGGATCTAAAAATTTAATTACTAACATGATCGTCAGATATTTATAAACTAACAATTCAAATGTGTAAAGTTTAGCATCTTATGAGAACCACGAAATTAATGACAATTAATTGAAATTTCAATACTAAACTAAACCACATTTTAGCACGTCCATGAATGTAATTATCGAAAGGGGTCGATCTATTTTAAATACAATAGGCGAGCAGTTTCAACCATTCCTTCTCATTTGGAGTTCAACGGCCTGTAAGAGGATTGGCCCTGTTCATTAACAGAGTTTCAAAATCCAGATTTATAATATACAGAAAAATAACATGTTACGTAATATAAAACTTATGTTTTGGTAATATCGTAGATTGATGGTAACAGTAGTAGTCATCAAGGAGAGTGATTGTTCTAGTTCATGCTTAACCATCATATATTTTAAATTATATACCTATATATTTATATTATATCTTAAGAAATTGATTTATGTGCGCTAATTAATCAAACTTTGGTTGCGGAGTAAGCTTATGCCCATTGGGGGAATCATCATTTACTTCGTTAAGCAGGAGATGTAATCAGTTGGGGATTGAACCTGGTCCACCCAGATTCGTGATTCAAAGGTATTTATTCATCCACACATCTCATTTTGAAGAAAATTACTTCCAACAATTTTATCTATAGTATATATCATTATTAATTTGGGGTAGGTATTTAATGTGTACTCTTTGAAACGAATGATTATATCATCAACTACTTAAAACTAATTTAATACTTGAACTCAAATAAAATACATCTTCCCATACATTTATTCATCGCTGTGAGAGTTGAAGCCTCAATCTAACTAATTATACATTTTTATCATTTGCTAAGATTTGAACCTGGGACCATTATTTAAGAAGGCAGCCGCATTACCGACTTAGTCAAGGTGTAGATATTTCATAAAATAGTTGATATTTTAACAAATACTAACAAATGTATTTGAGAAACCTTGTTCAGTAAATAATCTCCTTGAAATCCATGGAAGATTATGAAGAAAACCATTTTGAATAGAAATTTAATAGATTTAAATATTTAATCGTGAAGCACATCATATGTACACTATTTCTTCATCTAAGTGAAAGAAGAGCTCTATCAAAGTTTGTTATTGACGCGGTAGTTTTTCAAACAACACATAATACTGTCAAAGTTACAGAAGTGGGCCGGGGCTCATATTCCAACTGGGCACACTTAGAATAATTATATACAATATTATGTTCACTCATCTTAAGGAAAGTTCAAACTTAGCCGGGGTCAACGGATTGTTCTTGAGTGATATTCCGCAGCACAACTTCCTTCGGAGGGAAAGTCAAGCCCCATATTGATTGTGGCATGTAAATGTGAAAATAATATAATATTTAGCACCGCGTCTTACTACCCGTTCGGGTTATACACATTTTAAGTACTAATTATTCTAATGGATTAGGAATTGGGAAGGTTGAATTAGAGGAAGTGAACCCGCATTTGCGTGGAGTCAGAGTGGGAAACCATTTAAGAAAAACCACCCCCAGTTCACCCGGCCGAGATTCGAACCTCGATCTCCCCGTCCTCAGCAGTCGAGCTCAACACGACAAGCGCGTCAGCCAACTACGCCACCGAGGCGGGTAAATATGAAAATTCATTTCTCGGCAGAATTGATAGGACCTTTCTACCTCGCTCATAGAAATTCTTTTGTGTTTATATAATATAATCAGTCGGTTCAGAAAGTGCACACACGTTAAATACCACAGAAGATTAAAAAAAAAATCTCTTCGGAAAAATGCTAGTTTATTTAGTCTTAAAGTTCACCTTCATAACCTTAGGTTGTCTAGTTTGAAGGGTAGCCCTAAGAATGTCAGCCTATATACTATAAAATAATATATAAGTAAAAACGTGATGTACATATATTAAGTTTGATTAAATATCTTTAAAAATATTTTATTTAAATAGCTTTTTTAATATATTCAAGATTATAACTATGTATATATAAAATATATTTGAAAAATGACTCCTGGACATGAAAATCGAACCTGAAAATGAGTTTCAAGATAAATTTATACAACAACATTTAAATAAATTAATATAAACCGCTATTATCCGTTACCAATTAAATCCTACAAATTGTGTTACATAAAACTTACTAGCGACAGAATTTTAGCTTTTTTCTCTCTCTCTTGGTTGTAAAACATAGGCATTTGAAATAATTATGCATTTCATGGTATTACGAGTACAATATGTTAATTTTATAGTTCCTGTAATTGCCTGTTCTATTGGTGTTTGCCTATTTTATGAATAAGTGCCTTAAAGTGTATATTTCAGCTTTGACCTCTCTTTCTCACATGTTATGGATTTTCTGATGAAGGAGAGACTATAATTTCTTATAAATGGTAAGTTGTGGTATAGGCCTACTTGTTTGGAGAGGGTTTGAAAACCTACACTTGTTAAGTAGCTTCTAGTGAGTGTGAATTGGGTGGAGGACAATGGGAGCAGTGGCAGACATCTTGAGAGGACAATGGCAGCAGTGGCAGACATCTTGTGAGGACAATGGGAGCAGTGGCAGACATCTTGAGAGGACAATGGAGCAGTGGCAGACATCTTGGGAGGACAATGGAGCAGTGGCAGACATCTTGCGAGGACAATGGGAGCAGTGGCAGACATCTTGGGAGGACAATGGGAGCAGTGGCAGACATCTTGGGAGGACAATGGAGCAGTGGCAGACATCTTGCGAGGACAATGGAGCAGTGGCAGACATCTTGCGAGGACAATGGGAGCAGTGGTAGACATCTTGGGAGGAAATAGCATGCCGATACAGGAGAAAAGCTCTTCGGAAACGGCAAGTTTGAAATTTTTTTCCCCTACATCATGTAAAAAGTAGAACTAAGCTTTTCAATTTATAAAACAAATCAATTTGAAAATAAAACCCATTTCACTAGGGAAGATATAGATAATTATCTAGTAATTACCCACCTCGGTGGCTAGTTTCGTGTTGAACTAAACTGCCAAAGACTGGGAGATTGAGGTTCAGATCTCGGTCGGGTGAGCTGGAGGTAGTTTTTCCTAAATGGTTTTCCACTCGCTCTCCAAGCAAAATCGGATTCAATTTATCCCAATTACACCTTCTCAATTCCTTCCTTACCCATTAGTGTAATTAGTAGCCAAGCGTATAACCTGAACAAGACGTGATGTCAAATAAATAAGATCTAGTAATTAATGGCATGTGACCCGCTCCAGTAATTGAATGGTCCAAGGGGTCACTCTTGCAAGTAAACTGGACTGCTGATGAAGGGAGATCGCTATTCGAATCTGAGTCCGGTGTATTTAAGGTGTTTTAGTGAATGGTGTTTGACTCCCCTTCCCCGCTAGACAGACACACTTCCTCTAAATTCCTTCTTACGCGCTCTTAGAGTATTAGCGTAGTTAGTAAAACATTAGCGTAAAACACGAACGATTAGTGAGATAGGGTGCGAAATAAAAAGGAGAAATGGGATTTTGTTTTAGGTAATAAAAGAGTTGGTAGTATTAAATTTGAAACAATTTTACATGACCTATTGTGTCTTTTTTCCCTTATGTGCCTATTACAGTGCCTAAATCCCTTATTATAATGCATATATGCCTGTATTTTAAACATTTTGGTGCCTAAGAATTTGCCCCCTATTTATTACTTTTAAATAGAACTCATTAATGCTATATGACTGTGCTATGTTTGAAACGTGCTAAGGAACCTATGTGATATCTGAATATACCAATCAATCACGCTGCGCTATTTTATATTTTCATACGAAAACATGGACATAATCCGTATTCGTTCGCATTGGAAATATATTTTGTCCTTTGAGAAATTTAGTTAATGTATCAACATTCCTTATAGATTAGTATTAAAACATATGCTACGAACGGATGGTATTTTTAATCAATTTTCAATAGTTTTAATACCCAATAGCCTGCTTAGTAGAAAGTGCTGTTAGACCAAAATGTTAGTAAAATTAGCTGTGGAAACATAATTCGTTTAATAATAGTACATGTAGGCCTATTGGACATACAATAATACATATTGTCATGTGTATGGTACAATCTACAAACTGTTTACTTTTTCATTTTTTCACTATTCTGTCTGAGAAAGTTCAGTAAGTTAATGTAGCCATATTACCTGTAGACTAAAAAAAAAAACGTTCTGAGAGGAGGTAATGAAACTATTTTTATTCAGATTTGTAGCTAGAAACAAAAAATTGTTTCTTAATATTTAGATTTGAAAATTATTATAGATCTATTATGTTGCTTACTTGTGACTTATACCAACATAACTATAACACATACTAAACTGCTAGACCATACCATTAATTTACCGTTTTAATGTATTAATGATTTGATTAGTCAATTTAATTAAATTAGGCTAATATTTAATTCAAAATTTTACTTGGTATAGCAACTTAAGAATTAATGTGAATAAATCAGAATTGGAGAAATACCAATCATATAGTTAGAATCCCAGTTGTGTACTGAGGATGTTTTCTCCTAAATTGTGTCCCACGATCCCCCCACATTGGTACATTTCATATAGATTACACCCTCCTCATCCCTACATTATTATTATTATTATTATCGATATTAAGATGGCCAAAAGAGTAGAGAGATGCGGTGGACAAAAAAAAAACACAATACTTTTAAGGGGGCTGCTTCGATAAGTGAGAAATTGCCGTGCAGACGTTCAGTTCTAACAAATTATTTAATTCTAATGTGTGTTATTTCAAAATAGGGTTCATGCCAAAATAAAGCCAAAAGATCCCACCAGGGTTATTTTTCCTTAACAACCCTAAAGTTCGAGTTTATTAATAGAAATAAATGTGTGAAAATGTGATATTAGCTCGTTTTCAACGTCTTCTTAAGCAAATTCGCGGAGCTATGAGACTAGGCTCGATGAAAAAGGGCTCTAATTAATACGGTACATTGTTGTTTGTAGACTCACAACAGAAAATTTTAAGAAATTTCAGAGTTAGAAGCGAGCTTTCCTCTTCAGCCTGAGATAAGAAGCTGTAAGGGGGAGGATTGAGAAATTAGTTCAGAGGAAGAGCGTCCATCTTGAGGAGGGACGAAGGTGAGAAAAATCAAATAATAACCTAGCTATGTAAAGCAACCCACAGTATGCCTCACAAGAATTCTAATCTGGACCTCACCGTTAACGGAACTCAAGTGCAATGAGAATTTAATTTCTTATACCTGTAGCCATGAACAATGTGTACAGTAACCTGATTGCGGAATAAATCTATGTTCGTAACGATGAACATGGGTGGAAGAAGCCGGCATTAAAAAGAATTGTACCGATTCCCTCTGATTTGTCTTAAGCCATTAGAGGATATCCAATAAGGATAAAATAGGCTTTTCAAGTAAATAATATATTGGATTAGTTTGTTATTATTGTACTATTTGTATTGTATGTAAGTTTACCGTATACATTTACTTAGCCAATATATCTTTCAATATGAATAAAAAAGCTTATCAAAGCTAATATAGGCATATATATAAACAATCATAAATACGATATTTCCTAAAAAAATTTTTTTTTTAAAACATCTCAAAAATAATTTCGTTACAATTTTAGGCTTTTAGGATATTTACAATTTCAAAAGATGATAACTACGTCTAAGATAAGCGTAGTGGCGTATAGTACGCAAACCATTTTTAAAAATAAAAACAAAATGACGAAAATAACACTCCCAGACAAAGGTATAAATTAAATTTAGATCAGATAAAGTGAAATACGCTAAAATAATTTGATTTGATTGCATATAAAATATATAATTAATTTGTGAGCTGACTAAAAGAATATATATTGACGCCATACTGGTTACCACTTCTTTTCGCAATGTACACCATGACAACTTTGCATTAAAATATCTAACTATACCCTTAGTATATGCATATACCTATCAACACATTTAACAACATTTAATTTTCTCAAACATGGAAGGCAAGGAATTTCTAATTCATAGCATATACACGATTATTTTAAACGTACGACGTTGATTAAATAAAATATTGGTTTGTATAAAATAATCTTGTATATGTTTTGAATTAGACTACAAACTAATCTAATCTAACTTAAGCTAACCTTTCATTTCTGAGAAAGTGTAATGCTAATACAAGATGGGAGGGGTAGTTTGCATTTATCTAGGTCAACATTTTAGCGGGTTTGGAGGTTGAAGCATCTCCGAAAATACTGAGGAATATAGACAGATATGTGTGTCAAGCTATAATTGTCTAAATTTGGACTTAAATCATGTAAATATTTTAATATATTTCCATTTAATGTATCAAATGTCGTAAATAACGTTATCTGGAAGTGGTATTTTGGTGAAATATTATTTTCAAAAATAAATTGCTTGCGTACTAGACTTATGTAAGGTAGACCTATACTCATATGGCCTACCCTGACTGTTATCGAACAAAACTAAATCCATATTAACAAACATTATTTTAATAGACCAGTATGTGCATGGAAAAAATAATAATTAGAGACTACCTTTAAAGTAGCACCAATACCAATAAACGCCCTGTAATATATAAATTACTCAAATAGTATGCAAAAATAATAGTATTTCTATGTTAATAACGGTTTCAATTGTTCTATCATTAAATACAATAAACATTTATATAAATCGTAGTGTCTTAAGCACTAATCAAGAAAACAGGTATCCATAACTAATGCCTCACAATTCAACTAGATACACCTTCTCACGGAATACAATATTAAAAACTATGTTCACTATTTTTTTTCACACATATATATTTACTAGCTGTAGTTATTACTGTACCCTTTAAAAGACTGAATAGTTAAGATTTTAAATTTGCAAATTATTGTTCATACTTCTAATCTAATTTCAGACAAGTACTAAGTAATACAACTGTACCTTTAATCATATTCTAAAATCTGAAAGTAATCTACAAATAAGAATTAATTTTGACCTAGCTCTTTTATAAATATTTGATTGTGAGTATTTTTTATATGATTTAAATAAATATTGGTTTAGAAACTAGTTAAAGGACCGGGCCGTTATCATATCCGTGTATCTGACTAAATAAGTCAGCACAGTCCCAAAACGACAGTCCATCAATCCTCATCTTATTTTTGTATAACTATTTCACATTACTTATTATTTATAACAAAGTGATAGTTTAATAGGTATTTGAAAATAACAAAAAAGCTTGAAGATGTAGAATAGGCCTACTAATTTAGTATTAAAGTTCCTTAGTGGAAACTAAACAATTTACATTAATAATATATTTAAAGTTAGTTTTCACATTGATTTATTTTTCCGAAGCCAGATATTTTTTAAATCATTAGTGATACCATTCTAAACTTGCAAAAAGCAAACTGGAGGAGACCTAGGTTAAAACTAAATATATTCAATGTAATCTAGTGACACTATAACTACCTTGAATGGGATTGTAAGATCATTTACACAATTTAGTTCTCAATGTGAACTATTATTTATGAGTATTGTCATTTATCGTGGAAGGTAACGTTTCTTTTATATTTTTAAAACTATTATTTAAAAAAAGTGTTAACTCTCATAAGAAATAACCGTAATGGATTGAAATTGAGGACTTGTTTGCATTGAAGTCAAGTAGAACAAAATACAATGTTTAAGGATATATTTACGTAAAATTAATTGTTAAATATAAACAGCATATACCTTCTTTGAAGCAATTTATACCAATGCGGAGTATAGTTTAATAAGATAGCTAGTAAGATTATCTCTAGAACGTTCTATTTTCTATTTATTTGTAATGAGACACTTGTGGCTCAAGCGAAACACTAACTCATCAAGAAAAACACGTGGAAATGAAATGAATTGAAATGAGCTCATTTGTTCAAATAAGCCCTAGCATAATTAGGAATACCTTATTTTCTTATTTTAGTAGCATTAAGCACTGTGGAAAATAATTAATCTAAAATAACAGCTTTATCATCAAGTCGAAATAATTTGTCTCAACTCTATTAAAGCTACAATGTTTTTGAAAAGCAATCCTATTAGATATTCCCTACAGTGTGATTTTTGGAGACCTTAAACAAATTTTTTGATAAAATTATCTCATAACAAAATATAATTAATAATACTATTTAATTTATTACGTCAAGCTTCTTACATGCCTGTTTGTAAATATAATTATGTGTTCCCATTGGTGTAATAAGAATATAATATAATCTTACTATGCTTATAGCCACATTTTAAAATTATATATAAATTGATGTGCAAATGGATTTTAGTGTGTATATATTAAATACAGCAAATATTTTACTAGAAAAATAAAATATTTAGAGGAAGTTATATAATCTGATGACAATTGTGTTTATAGAAATATAAATTTCTGTGTGTATTCTTTCAAAATCTTCCCAGCTTGATAGTAACTAGGGCCGTGCGTGCACCAGTATTACTGTAGTTGACTTGTGTCCAGCCAGCTAACCACAAAAAAGAGGCTAACTTCTACAAATTTTACCCGACAGCAATTCGGTCTTCAAATCAAGTTTAAAAAAACCAGTTTAAAGTGATACGTGTTTTAATTTTTTCATACGGTGTGAAAATAATACTATGAAGATTGCTCAAGGATTTTTTAATATTAATAAATAATAGCGTGTATTATAAGTAATACATAACTTAATAGCCACTATAAACTTATATCGGGTAGCTATTATAGACAACCAATAAACCTACAAATGTATTTTCTAAATATTCGTTTTAATTATAAAACTCTTTTAAAAAGATAATGGTACAAGTTATCCGCCTTTTTGCTGTTCATTACCGCACTAAAGTTGAGGATTCTAACAAATAATTTTAAAGAAGTATTTGATATCAAAACTCAATCACTGTAACGTTAACGTCATCATAAGTTTGGAGTGTTACTTTTAATTAATATTAACTTGAATAAATTAGCGTATTTTGTGATGTAATATGAAACCATTGATTGAAATGTCATCAATGAAATGATCATTTAAATGAAATTGTAATTTTTCGAATATGATGTGTATTATATTTTTTAATACTATAACCATACACTCAATAAATATAATCCGTATAAGAAAAATATAAGAACTAGTAAGTGTAGGTGTAGGCAGGTAGGCTACATAGGTCTGTAAAACTATAAAGCTTGAGTCATATTCATAATACTTTGATAGGCAAAATAATTAATATACACACGAAATTGTAGATTACTGATTCAACTAAATCCATCACATTTGATTAAACTTAGAAATATAGGAGAATTAGTAAAGTATAAGATTGTATTATACTAGTAATTAATGTAGTTTATCATCGCTTTGCTAAAATATCGTAATCAATAAAGCTATAGTAGAACAAGTTGAATCACTAGTGTTCGTTTACGTGCTCATTAATAAATGTTAATAGTATACATCGTGTTTTCATTTCAAAATAAATCGTTTCAGTGTATGTTTATGAAACGTTGTATTAAGAGATAGCAACAATTGTTTGAACAAGTGTGTATATATCAACATATAAATAACTACATCTGTTTAGAAAGGTTTAATAGTTCTGTCTATTTTTTAGTTTATTATACATCCAATCATTAATACTTTCATTTTAAGTAATGTTTAAAATTGTCAATATTTCAAGTTTTTATGTTTATTTTATTACTAAGTGTGGCTTTTTCAAATTACAAACTATATTTATGAGTGAATTCTTCGAGTTTGATCGCGAGTATTCGTCTTTGAAAAAACTGTTTTTTAAGAAATGATTAACTAAAACCCATATATTATTTTCATTTGAAGTGCCAACATATTGTTTATATTCCTTTTAAAGTTATTCGTCGTATTTATTGTAAATATGTTGACTTTAAGATTATTATATTGAAAAACATCAACTATATTTAGATCACATTTTTATTGGTCATTTTATCATGGATTCTATGAATACTAAGCTGGGTTAACTAACATAATTGGAAGAAAAGCGATACGGAATTAAAATTAAAGTTTCTCACAAACCTGGAGATGAGTGTTCAACAGGAAGAATTCATGATGTCCTTAATTGTTTCTCCATTTGTTGCGGGTTTGCATTGTTGTAGCTTCGATTCAACAATCCTCTTGCGATATCTCACATGGTAGCCTAAAACCTTCATCTAGTTCACCACATAAATTAGCTCAATTTAAAAGAGTAGAATTTTTAATAAAAACATGTTTGTATGAATAGTTACACCTATTGCACAATCGCTACATGTCACGTATCAACAATATAGTCAGGTATGTTTATTTTAAACCCTATCACATCTTCATACTGTTGCAAAAGGCTTGTACGAACATTTTATGTATTTTTAAGAGTATGAAGTTGGGAGTCAATAAATAAATATCTAATGGTCACTTTTTGAATTACTAGCAAGGTTCACTATAGATTTGGCAGGAATGGAATTGTTTATTGTTTTATATTGTTGGCCACTATTATCATGTAAATTAATCGTTCCTGTATTTTCTCAAATATGAGGGGCTGAATTTTGATGGTGGGCAAAATAAATTAACCAATTCACACGTATAATATTAAGGCTTCTGGCAGAGGCACTGATGATATCAGTTTATTACAATTAAAATTCATAAACGTCACGAATACATTTTCCAATAAATCCCTTTTCTCACTGTTTTGACTAGGCTGGATTTAACATTTTGGGACGTATTCCCCACATATTAGTCATTATTTTATAGAAAAATTAAATCACTATCATTAAATTTAAATATATTAAACACTCTTTGACACCACAGTTAAATAGATCACTTTTCGGAACTTATATTTCTGGATCAAAGTGTGCATTGTTATTTTCTGTCAAAGGTTTGTTATGAAACAACTATTGTACAATGTTATGCCACCCAGCTGATACAACCAACTGAAGTAAGGCATGGGATGAGACTTGTGCAGCGCGCGGTTTTCCCCTCTCCCACTTCTCCCTGTACAGCGCATGTCTGAATTCCCCCTCCTTTATAACCCTTTCCCCCCATTCAGAGCATTTACCATTCCTCCCCTCTTTTAAAACTAAGAGGACGAAAACTTCTTTATTTACTGCCAAGTTCATGTCTGGGACGTGAATTTGGGTTAAAAAAAACTTGACTGGAAGCACTTTTGCATCTCTGCAATTGTTTCGAGGTTTTTATATTTATTTCAAACACGAACCGAGGATTCTTTTAGTAGACTCTGATGTCAGTCGGGAGGTGACAAAATAATTTTTTTAAGCACTGCATTGTACTACCCGTTGACAATATAATTATTATGTCTAATATAAGATCTTTCGCCTGAATATAGGATGTAAAACACATAAACCAAGGACGTAGGAAGACAATTTTTCAAGGGGGGGGGGGGTAAAGGGGAAGGCGCTATATTTACACTACCTATAAATCAATTTTTCTCTAAAAAATAGTATAGAGTGCTATTAATCGTGTAAAAAACGCCCATGATAGTCATTTAAACAAAATCATTGGGGACATTTTCGAGAAACATCTAATTTCCAATGCGTATAACCGAACGGGTAGTAAGACGTGGTGCTAATAATAATAATAATAATAATCTAATTTTCAAAAATTAGTCGTTAGTAAACACCCTTAAACGAATTTTCTCTATGAGAATAAGTATACAGTGTTATTTGGCATGTCACATACACCCCAGATATCCATAAAAAAAATTAGAGCTATTATATAGAAGTTTCAAATAGATACAAAAAGCAACCCTTATATTAAGGGCTAGAATTAAAATTTTAAAAATGGCTAAAAGTAATATAATATATATGGCATAAATATCAAGTTTGAGCTAAATCAATCAAACCATTTCGGTTGTGGCCCAAGGTACAGACCTAATTTACATATACACTCTTACTTTCTCATATCAAGGGAAAGTATTGTGATCTTGAAAAAATCGATCTCGAGATTATGACAAATTTTTACGTTTTATTTAAACACGAACCCAAAAAAGTGGATTTAACAATTGTGTCCGTCCCCATATCTGTCTGTCCCTGGATAAAGATTCAAAACAGTTTAATGGATTTTGTTCAAACTGGATATTATAGAGAAATACAACCAAAATGACTTTAATGATTTTGTTTAAAATGAATATCTAGGATTTGCTTGACATGATTAATAGCACTATATAATTACTTTTGGGGCAAAAATTTGTTGAAGGGTAGTTAACTGATGACTGATTTTAGGAAAAATCTAAACATTTTACAAATCGCTCTAAAGATTTTGTTCCAAATAAATGGGTATATTGTTAGTGTTTTACATGACTGTTAATAGTGTACAGGAGACCTGGCGGTCTAGGGGTAAGGTGTCAGACTTCTATGCTGGTGGCCGGGGTTCAATCCTCGGTCCCGGCACAGATCTATCAGATTACCAAACCCTTCCTTCACCTCTGACAAGACATCTTGTGAATGTAGATTCTACGTTAAACTGTAGGTCCTTCATTTCATCTCACAATCACCCTACCATTACACATTAGCGTAAGTGCGTATAAACCGAACGTGTAGTAAGACGCGGTGCTAATAATAATAATATTAATAACAGTGTATACTAGCTTTTGCGGTAAACTCTCATTTATGGGTAGTTTACTGAAGACTAATTTTTCAAAACTTTAAATATTTTACAAATGGCTCTAACGATTTGGTTCCAAGTGGGTATCTTGGTAGTGTGTGATTAATAATAAAAGTGATTATTTGTTTTTGGGGTAAAAACTCACTTAGAGGTAGTTTACTAATGACTGATTTTTCAAAAACTTGAAATATTTTACAAACAGCTATAAAGATTTTGGTTACAAATGGGTATCTTGGTGGTGTTTGCCATAGCTAATAGCACTGTATACTTGTTTTTGGGGTAAAAACTCATGTATGGGTAGCTTACTGATGATGGATTTTTCAAAAGCTTTAAAATATTTTACATGATATAAAAAATAACCCTGTATACTTTGTTTAGGGTAAAAATTCGGAGTCCCTTGATGAGAAGCGATTTTTGAAAACTTGAATTATTTTAAAAATTGCTAAAACGATTTTGATTCAAATGTATATCTGGGGGGTTTGACATGAACATTACAAATAAAGCTCTATACTTGTTTTATTTATTAGATTATGGGTAGTTTACTGGTGACTGTTAATTTTTTTTTTGTTGAATATTTTAAAAAATGGCTGAAACGGTTATATAAAAAATTGTTATTGAAATACTATTTTACATATCAATAATAATCTATCTGTATCTATATCAAATAATTAATTTAATGGTAAAGCATATAACCCGAACGCGCAGTAAGACGCGGTGCTAATAACAAATCAATGGTAGGTTACTTACAATAAATTTTAGAAAATATGAATGTTTTGGAAATTGGCCTTGAAGATTGAATTCGGACTGGAGATATGTGACTAGTTTTACATTGTAAATAATAAAATATTTTTATTTTTACTAATAACAAATAATTTTAGCTTACCGGTAGTTTACAAATAATTTATTTTTGAAAGTTGGAATTTTCTTTAATATATTTGAACAATTTGGTTTAAAATTCATATATTTTTTATTAACAAGATGATGCGTTTGTTTTCATGAGTAAACTTATTTAAGGGTATTTAACTTAGAGCCTATTTCTGAAAATTTTCATTGAATCTATAATACACAATATCAGAAAGTTTGTGTCATTGTGTCGTACCATTTATTTTGGGTTTGGAGACACATTAAATGTCAATATTCATCTAAATCTTGAGGCCAAATTTTTCACGATTTCTCTTTAATAATTGAGAAAGTAAAAATGTTTATGTTTACAAAAGAATATAAGCGCTTTGTTAACAAATTGATATAATAATATTGTTATCTTAAAACTTACACATAATAAAATATAATATTTTTAATATTAGCAGCATTGAAATTATTACTACCCATGCTAGAGAGCCCAAGGCCAAGATTATTAAGTCTGGTTTACTGGTGATTGGGACGTCGGGGTTTGAAACTCAGCCTAGTGTACTTTGGTATTTTTACTAAATAGGTTCCCACACCCTCCCATGCAAATACGGGTACATTTCTCCCACATTCTAACTCTATCATTCTTACAACAATGGAGTAATTAGTAGCCTAAATAGGTAGTGAAACGCGGGAAAGTATGGATATTAAAAACATCTCACCTCTTTTGGTGTCTCGTAGGGAATAGTTTCTGCTGTTGGTTCTCTTAACTGGGAGACAAGCGTGTATCTACGTCTTGTTTTAAGATTTCACATATGTTCATATTATATTAGCAACAAGCCACTGATATTTTAACACTTTCCCTTCTCTAACACAACATTTCACAACCTTGTAATAACTAGCAATGTGGTTTCAATTTTGTGTATCATTTCAAACTTTTCATAGTTACAAAATAATGTTTTGAGTACGTAGGCGTGTGAAAAAATAGGTAAATCATACGGATATGGAAAGTAGGTCAAACTGGGGTCTGAAAGTAGGTCAAACTGTACCAGGTCATCAGCCTAACTACTAGCCCTTTACTAAACCACTCTTAATTTTAGTGTTAAATATCAACACACACACAGATGGCATTTCAAAAACAACTTTTTAGGGTTTGGGGGTCCTGAAAAGTTGACATCCATAACATCTTGGTTTAGATTTTTTTGGCGGTTGCAATACTTTATCTTAAAGTGTTATAAAAGTTAAAAAAAATACTTTTGTTTATAGCTTGAAAATTATTAGTTTTATAAAAATATATTTCAAATAAAATATTTATTTATAAATAGACCTACATATTTGCATTGATAAGTAATTTCATATCTCAAAAAGTTATGGAGATATGATAAAAAATGAGAATTTAGGTATCAGACCGGATCCCTTAAACTAATGTTGATGAAAAATTGAGAGTAGCCATTATGTTTGTAATATTGACGAATGTTTAGAAATTAAATTTAATCCAAATCGTTAGAGCCGATTTTGATAAAATCGATTTTTTTCTCTTTAAGCCGTTCAGTAAACTACCCTTAATTTTAGGGTTAGATATCCAATTCCAAATATCCCTGGGGGGAAAACCTATGAAAACCCTAGATACCAAGTTTTAGCCCGAGCTCAGGCTCTACTCCGAGGTACAAACAAACAGATTAAAAAAAAAACAGCTTTTTTGGATTCGGGGGCTCATGAAACGTCGAAATTCATCAAAATCTTAAGTTTGACTTTTTCGACGATCTTTCTCTACCTGTAAGGTAGCGAGCAAGTGAAAAGGAAACATCAAAATGAATAGCGACACGATGCATACACAGACGGCTAACGACTGACTGGAACTGGAGTGTGCAGACCTACTGGTTAGAGCACTGTGTACGGTTAACTAGATTGACTCATGGACAAAGATGAGTAGATAAGATAATATAATATTATTACTATTATTATTATTAGCACCGCGTCTTACTACCCGTGTGAGTTATACGCTATTAAATTATAAATATGTTAATATCTCAATATAGTTTGTAGTGGTTTAATGTAAGTGAATCAAATACAAATTAAGAAAATGTATACTATTGAGTAGATGACAGACTACTGACATGTTTTAACAAGTTAAAATCCTCATGCACAGAAATGTATTGGATGTTTTTTTATCATACTATGGTTAAAAGATTGAAATATATTTTTATTTTAAACGTAAACGTGCTGGGTTTCGTTACTTTATGAAATAACTAGTTAAATCATATAATACAACATTATTATACACTTAGACTGGCACAGTGAAATACATAGCTATTTTATAAAGTAACGGATTTTACACTTTAACGGTAAGCTATAATGATAAATAAACGCTCAATTTCACACTCCTAGGTTTTATATTACACGAATACAAAGAATCAAATGTCTATATTTTGAAGTAACTCGCAACGGCAGCTAGGCAGACCAAAACTTTAGGCTCTCAATATAAAAATTAAGCCTGTGGTACACATCTTCAGGCATCCCTAAGTTCATTAGCAAAGTTTTTTGGTCTTGAAGTTACATTGTCATCACACAAATGTATATAATATTTTATTTATATGATTATTTCCTTGACTACTCTGCAGTTAAATTCCTTTTATTGGCAGAACACTTCTATTTGCCTGAATATGTATCCATGTAAGTTTAAGAGCAAATAAAATAAAGACGTGGAACTTTACCTAGATGCCATTTTTAAATTTAAAAGAATCACGATTAACCTCTTAATGTCAATACGAAACAACCAACAAAAAAATATAATTTCTATTTGTATTTAATATTGCATTGTATTCTGTAATAACTACTCTTAAATTTTCAGTTTCAACAGAATACAACATTTGATCACGGGACTTAAGTCAGAATATTTGATAAAAACATCAATTTTATCAAATCAACTTAAGCTAAGAAAGTAATTAAAGTTTGTAATTAAAAAATCAATTGACAAGTATTGTGACCAAAACAGGGAGCACGGGTACCCCATGTCAGGTCCATCAAGTCTGATCAGCAGTAATGGGTTTGTCGGGGTTTAAATCCCAGCTACGTGCATTGAGGGTGTTGTATCTTAAAATGTTTTACCACTTACCCTCCACGTAAATGCGGGTATATTTCCTCCAAATACGATCTTTCTCATTCCTACAACATTAGCGAAGGTAAAATGCGCGCGGCCAGAACGGATGGAAAGACGTGGTGGAAGAAATCCAAAAAGCAAACACCTAGTATCGTGCAACTTTGTTTTACATCCATTACTCCTTCCAGCCTGTGGCCTCTGTCAGTTTTTTATTCAAGCCATATATTTTCCACCAGGCTTGCTAGGCCTGTCGTAGTTTCATATACCTTAATATAAATCTTAAGACTAGGTCAGGCACAACATCCAGTCCCTTGCCGTTGGTTCATCACTGTGAAGGGGTAAACCCACATTTCGCCAATGATTAATTTTTCGGCCATGCCGGGATTCGAACCAGGGACCTTTATCTTAGTAGACAGACACCCTACCAACTGATTTAAGGTGTCGGATTGTATTGTGCAATATGGATATTTAAATCGTTAGTTTTAAATAACTGGAATATTGGTAGGAATAAATTAATAATTATTATTTAAATATTGAATTAAAATAAAAACAATATTTAACAGCTTTGGCATTTTGTTATTTGCATACTATTTCCTATCACAATTACGTTTCTCATACAATTGTCAACTAAAGTGTTAAAAGAGGAACCTCATCAAAACTATTCATCAAACAGAACAAAAAATATCAATATCAAGGTCATCAATAGAGCTGCATATCACAAAGAAAAATATTACTAAGGTGATTTAAATTAATATCACCAATAGAACTGAGCGTCTGTCACAAATAGATACGATTAATGTTGAAGGACTATATCCAATAGGGCAGTGCAACACATAACAACATTGTGGCACCAAAAATGTTATTGATGGAAAGATTATCAACACTATGCAAGCGGGCATAAAAACCACATAGTGGTGTCCAGGTTAGTTATATTAAACTAAATGACCACTCCCAATAGCCCAGTGAGCCATGATGCATTAAATTGGTGCCCAGGGAAATTTCAATCTAAATCGCAATCCTACTAATATCTAAAAACGAAATGTCTGTTACATAATCATGCCCGAACCAATGTACCGATTGTGCTGGAATTTTGCATGGATGTCACTTCTTTAATATTATAAAGAACCTCCTATTAATAAATTTAGCTTCATAGTTTGACCCAAAGGCATAGAAATATAAGGGGGGAGGTTCCTCAATAAACTTGTACTACAATTTTAGCTTATAAAGGTTTTTATACATAAAGCTCAAACCCTGGCTTTTCTACGCCTTTTGCTAGTTATTATGTAACACACTGCCTAGAGCTCCAGTTTTAACAAAAGCATTAAAGCCATATCCAAAATATTTTAAATTTAAAACATAATAGTCGTATGTAAACTACCTATAAATAAATGTTTCTCAAAAAATAATTAGACATTGCTATTTATCATCTAAAACACTCCTATGATTTATATTTAAACCAAATCTCAGATCAATTTTTGAGAAATATCCCATTTTCTAAAATTAGTCGTTAGTAATTTAACCTTAGGCGAGCTGAGCTTTCTTCTAAAAAATAGTTATGCAGTATTATTTGTCATGTCATATACACCCCAGGTACCCATTTAAAATAAAATTGGTACAGACAGCCTCTGAAAAATCTAAACTTTTTGAAAAAAATAGTAATTAATATAAAAACTTATTTCAAGATCTAGAATTGATGTCAATATTCATCTAAATCCTGAGGTCAAATATTTCACGATTAAAATATTTTCTCTTTATAAGAAAAAGTAAAAAAATATATGTTAAAAGAATGAAGTGCATTTTTAACAAATTTATTTTATAATAATATTGTGATCTTAAAATATATACATAATAGAATATAATATTGTTAATATTAGCAGCATTGAAATTAACTAGGTTCCCACACCCTCCTATGCAAATACGGGTACATTTCTCCCACATTCTAACTCTATCATTCTTACAACAATGGAGTAATTAGTAGCCTAAATAGGTAGTGAAAACGCGGGAAAGTATGGATATTAAAAACATCTCACCTCTTTTGGTGTCTCGTAGGGAATAGTTTCTGCTGTTGGTTCTCTTAACTGGGAGACAAGCGTGTATCTACGTCTTGTTTTAAGATTTCACATATGTTCATATTATATTAGCAACAAGCCACTGATATTTTAACACTTTCCCTTCTCTAACACAACATTTCACAACCTTGTAATAACTAGCAATGTGGTTTCAATTTTGTGTATCATTTCAAACTTTTCATAGTTACAAAATAATGTTTTGAGTACGTAGGCGTGTGAAAAAATGAGTGAGGAAGGGTAGTAAGACTACCTACATAAGCTACAAACTACATATCTGACAGTTGTTCTTGCCTAGTTTTGATTCCTTAAGTAAGATCTTACAGGTGATAGCAGAAATGTTTACCTCCTTTTCTTATAACGCGGTTACTCAGCTCATTCCAAAAAACGTCATTTGTTTTTTAATACAATTTTGAATGTAGATAAATAAATAAAAATAAAAATAAAGAAATGATGTCGGAGCGAATTTTATCATCAGAAGTTTCACATACTTCGTCTTGAAGGTTAATATTATAATGTAAACTAATATTTGGTGGATGATATACAAATACAACTTTAGAAAAAGTAAAAAATATATATATTAAGTTTGTATATGCGTACCCCCTTTAAGGGGCTCAACAAATCCCAGGGGGTTCAACGAATTCCAAAGAGGGTCCGGACCCCCCAGACACCGTTGCGCCAGGTGTAGCCGGATATAAATAGTGAAGCCCTTTTGTACCTCTTATCTCTGACCTATGACTTCTTATCTCAAACTCTGACCCCTTGCACTAAAACTCGTAGCGCGGCCACTTTTTGTAGACAACATTTGATATTCAACACATGCGTATATCTCAATTATCTTATCTTCTTTCTTTAACTTATGGAACTCTAGGGACATTTCCCATTGACGTTTCATTGTCGCGCGTATCTAATTAAGACCAGGTTCACCCTACCTTTTGATTCTGGAGTCTTTTCTCACGAACAATTTCTACCTTGCGGTTTGCCGACACATAGAGTGAATCAGAAACTACCAAAAATGTATAAGGTATGATCCAGCGCAGCGGAGTCAGTAGCTTACTATAGTGGTGTGTCTACACAATGGAGGTGAATAGAGAAAAAACAATGGAAGCCAGTGGCGCACTAATACAGGGGCACCAAACAGCTCCATAACCACTGGAAGAGAAGCCAATTTATTACTATTAAATGTCAATAGATGATATTTCAATTGTTTTCATGGTAAATAAAGGCAGCTATTTCAATCATGTAAGGGGTCTTAGCTTAAATACAATGTATCAAAGCTATTTGTTCAGCATATTTTGCAATTTGTTGCTTTTAAGGCATTTTAAAGGTGTGTGATGGTAGGCCTACCATAATATTCTCCCCACAAACCGTGAAAACTTTAGTTTTTTACTTTAAAAGAAGAATCAGTAGTGGCGGAAACCTATTTGTGTAAGGTGGAGGGGGCGGTTAGAAAAATAAAGAGTTTTGCCCTCCAGCACACAGGGGAGTCCAATTACCCTTTAAAGGAAAATGTTGCAAGAAAAATTAATCCATCCAGAAGCTATTTGATGAGGTCTTTCCTTAGAAAATTTTTAATATTCAGATGATTCTAGAAGTTTTAAGGAGTAGGCTAGCCATCCCTCGGAGATTTCTAAAGAATTTATTTCCTCTAGAAGCTGTTTAGAGTATGTTAACCCTGGAATATTTTTTATTTAAATTGATGATCAAGAATCTAACTAGAATGGTATTAGCCTGTAGATTTTTTTGAAAATTACATGCCTATAGAAGCCATTTGGTATGGCCCTGATCTGGCAGATTTTTAAAAATTGTGTGCCTCTATAAAAGCTATTTGGAGTGGCCCTTTGCTGTTAAATTTTTGAAAATTATTTTGAATTCTGGGTGAGGGGGGTAATGGCCTTATTTTTCTTCCCCTTGTCCCCAGGTGTACCACTGATTGCAGCGTATATATTACAGCGAATGAGTCAAATACAACAAAGTAAAACGGAAAAAAGAAATGTCTTTGGAGTTCACCCACTAAAAATGTGTGATCAACTTAGGGTGATTTTCACCTATTATTCAATAAATAGAGGCAACACCCATCTGAATTTTAAATTATTTTCCAATGTCCATTCCGTCTAGAGATGTGAAAAGGAACATTTTCTATTTTATTTTTGTGGAATAATAAATTTCAGCTGATTTAATGAAACTAATGTAATCCGTAATCGATATATATATCCCAAATGTCAACGTTTATACATAAGATTAATTTCTCCTAAGGGCGTTAATATCAGAAACATCATCAAACTAGCTTTGGTAGCCGCACGAGCTAACGCGCTACTCTCGAAATAGACTAGACTGCCGAGGACAGGGAGATCGGTGTTCGATTCCAGTCTGGTGCACTAAGGGTGGTTTTCATAAATGGGTTTCCACTCTCGCTCTATGCAAATGCGGGGGAAATTCCTTTAAATTCAACCTTCCTCATTCCTAATTGACTAGCGTAATTAGTACATAGGTGTATAACCCGGACGGGTAGTAAGATGTGGTGCTAAAAAAAGTAGTAAGGAAACACATAAATGCGATCCTTTACTACCCGTTATGTTCATTAATCATACTTCAATTTTTTATCATCAATAAGTTAATTAAAATAAATTTAAGGTTGGCCCAACATTTGCGCCCCCCCCCCTCCCCCCCCGCCAGCCAACATGCTTCCTATCTACCTTCTAATAACACACCATATTTTGAAGTAAAATAGGCTCTAGGTGCCATCTCTACAAATTAAGCTTCCACTGCCGAAAATTTACAGAAAGATGTTCATCTCTAAATTTCTGTCTTCCCAACTTGTGTCCTACAAAACTGGGTCTTTAATAACTTCCCAAATTTAAAGCCTTGATATAATTTCACGGCTTCCAGCCCCGAGAGCTAGGGTGATAGTAGAACCAAGCAAGACTCAGCCATGAACGTGCAAAGATAGCCAAGATACAACTGAAAACGCGCAGAAGACAGCCGTCAATGTGAAAGGTTTCCTTATCTTTCTTTGATGTTGAACAATGCCGCCACCGCCAACGGCCGAGGAAAGATCGTTGGAATCAAGCCGTCGCGCGTTAGACCGTGTGAAAGCACCCACTTGGACCAACGTATCCTGAATAAACGCGCGGCCAACATGACGTTTCGGGGGGAGAGACGCGCGACAGTGAAACGGCACTAGGTTGCGATAGTATTGTTAGAACCAGTTAAGGTATAATGTATGAACAATAAGAAAAAGTATATGACAGTTACAATATTTACCTAACCCAATGTCATATGTTAATACTTTAAATAATTATTTATTCATCTCTCAAGTGAAAATCTCAATTAATCAGAGATGCCCTTAGCAGACGTGGGTCGCTGGGGAAAATTTATTTGCGGGTTCCTGTTATCTCCTTCACTCTCACTCTCCCCCCTCCCTCCCAAATAATAAAAGAACTAAAAATTTAATTTTTGAAAAAAGTTATTACAATTGTTTACACCTATATACCGATTTTCAGATGTATATGGTATCAGGAAATGCACTAAAAGGTAAGTACATGTGGTAATTAACGCTAAAAACCGTGTTTTTATGCATGTTATAAGGATTTGAATTAAATCAGTTAATAAATTCAAAAGTTATCGTGAAACATATCCACCATAGACAGACAGACAAATGCAAATCAGGAGATTTAAAAAGGAGAACTCTGACAAGACATCTTGTGAATGTGGGGAATGCCAGGCCCCCACCGTGGTTCGGATTCCACGTTAAACTGTAGGTCCTCCATTATCATCTCACAATCACCCTACCATTACACATTAGCGTAAGTGCGTATAACCCGAACGTATAAAAAGACACGGTGCTAATAATAATAATAATAATAATAATAATAATAATAATAATAAAAGGAGAACTCGCTTCAATTTCAATCTTTCAATAATCCAAACCACATGATTGTATTTTATTTGTTTTACACGCTGACAATATTTGATAGGTCCCCTATAGAGGGAGCCCACTATACGAACGCGCGGTTAAAAAGTTCCCACTCTAACTTGTTTTTTACCCTCTGTGACCAAAGCAAGCGTGGGGCCCTGTGCAGCCGTACCTTCCGTACGCCCTTGAAGGTGGCCCTGCAATAAATAATACTAGAAATGTTGTCACTTTTGATACCGAAATAATATTATGTAACCGAGCCCAACGTATCATCTCACAGCAGTTCCTCGTGAGTGGATGTTGAGCCCTTCTTATCCTCCCAGATTTCGCATTATGAAGATCATGTTGCTGTATGTCTCTTAAAGTTATTGGAGAAAAGAGACTATTGAATTGGAATTTTGAATAATATATTAATACTAAATACCCTGATTTGCGGTCAGTAAAATTCTGGAATTTTCATATATATATATATATTTGTATAAGTGTATAAAAAATGTATTTTTTTTACTAGACAAAGATGTACAAATCAGCACTAACATAACCTGAGATAAGTTAATCAGTTAGTTAGTCGAAAATATAAGGTACAAAGATGAAATTTCAAAGCGCTAAAGTAACTAGGACTCGTCCTTTAGGGAACACAAAGGCCGATTTATGTGAACTTAGAGTTTACAAAGTATCCTTAAACTAGTGATATTGATGTGGATAGTTCCAAGACAAAAACAAATAATAGAAAGTGAAAATTTATCAAATTTACGTGGGGAAACTTAGGAGTTTTACAGTATAGACCGTGTGACTTCTAGTGTGGGCTAAACAAGAAAAAATAGAAAGCTATATCTTGGCATAGGATATCGTACTTGAGTGGAAGGACTACCTTGTAAAACTTGAGAAGCGCTATCAGCGCACTCCTAAGGAACGTCCATATATTGAACTATTTGGACTGTGTTTTTATTTTTCTTAAAACGATTCCAACGCTTATGTACTAATTACTTTAATCAATGCGTTAGGCATCAGGAAGTTTAAATTAAGAGGAGGCGCATCCGTATTTTCGCGGTGTGAGAGCGGAATTTTTTTTAGGGAAAACCACCTGAGTGCCCCCGACCGGAATCGAACTGTGATTCCATCTTCAGCATGTCAGTTAAACACGGCGGGTAACATACACTATTAGACTCGATTGCCGGTGGTGAGAAGTTTAAAGTTCAAATCTCCGTCGGGTGTAACAAGGTTATTTTTCCCTAAAATGGTTCCCCACTCTCAATAGACGCAAATGTGGGTACATTCAATCTACAATGTCACCTTCTCCATTCCTAGTTCACTAGGGTAATTAATGTATGTGTATAACTCAAACGGGTCGCCATGAAAAAAAATACTATTATGATGACTACCAAGAGTGTTGGCGAAACTTTATTAGTGTCGGGCGAGGTGATTTGTAAAAAAATATCTTTTTGAGGAGTTTTTAGGGGATTGACTCGAAGAAAATGGAAAATATTTGGAAATGTAATGCCACTACAAGCTAATTGGGGTGTCCCTTAAGTATTTTTAAGTTTGATGCAAACCATCTTTCAGCTTCAAACTCGAGTATATGAGAGAAGAGTTTAACAAACTGGGGGAAGGCACATTTCGAGGGGGGGGGGGGGGGAGGAGAAATGGGCGATGACACCCCGGGGGGTACACTTCCTATGAATCTAACCTTCCTGATCCCTAAAACCATAAGCGTAATTGCTGAATGACAAATCTATACACAAATTCTCTGTTTATTTGACAAAAATTTGAATCTGGCCATTCCTCAGGAACTATATATCCTACTGAAAGAAAATATTTTGACCAGCCTACATAGTATTATATTTATATTTATACATATAATGTAAATAAAAATATTATATTATATTATAAAATACATATTATATATCTATATATTTATAAATACTGAATTCAAATTTGAAGATAGCATACAAAACAATTTTCTGCAAAAAGAAACATTTCATTTTTAAAAATAGATAATTTGTATAGAATAAATATTACATAGGTAACCTTTATTGCCGCTACTACAAAAATTATAAACACTTAATCCAAAAATAAGTTTTTAAAATTACAATAAAACATGTAGAAATATACTGCAAGAAAAGCTTTCTCGCCCAATTGTATGGAAAATATCTATATATCAATTTTGACCAAAAGGGATAGGCTTACACACAAGTTTTACATTGAAGCATGATCATTTTATAATCTATGTGTCCCTTATCAATAACTTTTGTTCCAGGCGTGTCCATAATATCTACATGTCACTAGCTATTTTATAATTTTTGCTACACACATTATATAATAATGCATGCAATCTACAGCTTTATACATTCAAAGTCCTTCATCAAAACTCCTGCAATGAACACACTTAAAATTATGTAAGTAAAAATGATATTTGTGATT
>CABFVX010000056.1:363288-386447 GCA_902151425.1 Timema shepardi
GACTAGACCCTTCCCCCCCCCCCCCCACATTATTTTCAAAATAAAATATAGCCTATTTTACTCGCTGATAAAGTAGCTTTATATTAGTGAAAGAATTTTTAAAATCGGTCCAGTAGTTTTTGAGTTTATTCATTACAAATAGACCCTTACCCCTCCACCCCCGCATTATTTTCAAAATAAAATATAGCCTATGTTACTCAATAATAATGTAGCTTTATTTTGGTGAAAGAATTTTTAAAATCGGCCCAGTAGTTTTTGAGTTTATTCATTACAAACAAAAAAACAAAAAATCAAATCTTTCCTCTTTATAATATTATTAGTGTAGATAGCAAAATAGTTTCAAGACATTTATATATTGTGACAAGTGTATTTCTTGTTAATATTGCCAATAGTTCATAATGATTTAGATAACCCTGTATTATCAATACCAAATTATTGACTCTGTTTACAGATCAGATTACCAAAGGTAGGGCCAAAGTGTTTGATTGGTACACCTAATTGAACCGAGCCCGTGTAGATTTTATGACGATGTAACCTACTAGTTAAGCTATGGTGTTGGAGAAGATTAAGATTGCTTTTAGATGACATACACTCACTTCTGCGTGGAGGGTGAGTGGAGAACAGTTTAGCAATAATAACCTCATAGCACCCAACTGGCATCGAACCCCGATCCCTCTCCTCGGCAGTCCAGTTTATTGCAAGAGTAGTACCTTAAATCACGCGGTCGCCAAAGCGGGTCCCGTAATTATATTAGTTAGGTATTCTACGCACATGATATGAAATTAATGGATGAATTCTAAATTACAGTTTTAAAATTGTATTTTCCATGCAGAAACGATAACAAATTCATAACACATAAAAAAAAAATCTAATTCACAAGAGCAGAACATTTATTTTTCTTTCGTCTGGTTGAGAGATAAAGTCGTTTTTTTATTTTATTTTCTTCGATCTCTTTTTACAGAAATGTCTTCCATTGCAAAACACATCGTATTCACACAACTGATTTCATAAATGAACATAGTCGAGTTGATATTTTTCCTGCGAACATCTGTTAGTCACAGCGCAACGCTTGGCATCACTGCCTTGAGTTTTCACGAGAGGCTCATCATGTTCAACCTTACAGCGATAGTTCGCAGAATACAGCACCACAACACTTTTTTTAATTAAGATTTAACTGTACCATTTTATTTTAGTTTAGAACAATATGTATGTTCAAAATCTAAAGGATAATTATTCTCAATGATATTTACTAAGTTTATGCAGATTTTAAAAAACAAAACATTAAACTATGAAAATACGATCATATAAAAATTATTTAAACAAAGCTGCTTATAAATATTTAACTTTTGATTGGCGTACTACTACTACTACTACTACTACTACTACTACTACTACTACTACTACTACTAAATGCTAGAGAAATGTGTTTGTTGTAATATAATGAAAACAGTTTTAGCCTAAGTAATCCCACATTTCAATAACAAGACCAGTTTGTCTTATGTAGTGTTCTTTAAATTATTTTTAACGCTTAAACTTGAATAGGCTGGGTAGATATGAATAAAATATAAACCATGTAAGTGAATTGATCTTTACAGTAGTAAAAATTTGATTCAAATGTGTATAGTAGTTTTCTTAGTAATCGGGTACAGATAAATCGCCATTAGAAACCGGCCGCGATCATCTCCCATGGTGATCCATCCCCTTGAGTAAACCTTACTTAGTGTTCATCTATGGCGTATTTTTTGATGTTTTTATATTTGTTTCAATTTATCTGATTACCAAACCCTTCCTTCACCTCTGACAAGACATCTTGTGAATGTGGGGAATGCCAGGCCTCCATCGTGGTTCGGAATCCCACGTTAAACTGTAGGTCCTTCATTTCATCTCACAATCATCTTACCATTACACATTAGCGTAAGTGCGTATAACCCGAACGGGTAGTAAGACGCGGTGCTTATAATAATAATAATAATAATATAATATTTGTTTCCATACAAACGCCTTCAATCACGCTACTAACGGTGCGGATAGCCTCAAAACTAAAATATTTAGAAATCTGAGACCTTACACATTTACTTAGGGACAACTCAAAGTGGGTATTTTGGGCGTATTTAAAAAAAATATATTGCTAGTATGATGCTGACTGATTGCTGATGCTAAGACTGTTCGACCACTGTTGAGGATTACTTCAATATCAATAAACATAGAAAGCTAAAACTTTACATTCGTAGGTGTACTAAGGGTACTGAGGAGCAATATCTGTGCATAAAGCCTTAAGTCGCGTAAATACTTGTTTGCGATGTTAAAGAGGTATCCAAAATTGTTCACCAATCAGTTTGTCATGTTTTATGTGTGGTAGTGATTTGTTTTTTACCCGGAAAACCCCAGCCATTTGAATCTAGCAGTTAATAAAAAGGTGTAGAATACATCATCAAGAAAAATATGTCAAAATGAATACGAAATCACCGGAATGAAAAGAATACACATCTTTCACAACATCTCATTACTATGCATCTATATCAATTATTGAAGGAAGTAGGGATAATTTAGGTATAATTTTAGAGGAAAGGTGCCCGCATTTACGTGGAAGGCGAGTGTAAAACCATTTAAGAATATTATTATTATTATTAGCACCGCGTCTTACTACCCGTTCGGGTTATACGCACTTACGCTAATGTGTAATGGTAGGGTGATTGTGAGATGAAATGAAGGACCTACAGTTTAACGTGGAATCCGAACCACGGTGGAGGCCTGGCATTCCCCACATTCACAAGATGTNTAGTGAGATGTAATGAAGGACCTACAGTTTAACGTGGAATCCGAACCACGGTGGAGACCTGGCATTCCTCACATTCACAAGATGTCTTGTCAGAGGTGAAGGAAGGGTTTGGTAATCAGATAAATCTTTGCCGTGACCGAGGATCGAACCCCGGCCGCCAGCATAGAAGTCTGACATGACACCTTACCCCTAGACCACCAGGTCACCATTTAAGAATAATTAACCTCAGTACACACGACAGATATTCCCCATCAACGACAAACGATGACGGGCCCACCAATGGAGGGTGGAACTAAACATTCATTTTTTATGACAAAGTTTTACAAATAATTTGTTATTAAAGCTGTAAACCGCCTTTTAGCGTATCTGTATTACCTAAACTTCTTCGTACAAGTTAAACATATTAATATATTTAACAAAATTACGGCTGTCGCTTCTTACACAATCATAATTTATTAAAAATAATTATACGATTAGGTTTTATCTTATACAATTACCTAGTTATATTTGATTGATGACACTATTCGTACTTTCCTTGCGTTGAGCTATTATTAAAATGTAGGTGAAGTCTTTTAAAAAAAATGAGATATACCCCAATTCAAATAGATACTTACTAACATTATGGTTAGTATAACATAACTTGATACAACAATCGGGGTTGATATTAAACAAAGGAAGCGGTCACCGGTCACCATTAGCCTACTGGCTCGGCCACTCTAGGACTCCACAACTGGCCTCTTACAGCTACATCGCGCGACGTTACTCTCCCTACAAATTTCTACTAAATTGTCAGGCACAAAAAACCTCCAGCTGGCTACGTTTGCTTTCCTTACTGTCTAGTTGTTGACACTCCTGCTTAGTTACATTGAGAGAGAGCGCTCATTAATAATACTATGTGAATATAATTCTAATTTTTTACATTTTGTTTCCCTGAATAAACACATGTATGTAAGCCCTATTATTTGAATATTGTTCATTAGTATCGACGCAACTTTTCCACATATTAATAAAATGAAGTTTTGAGAAAGCTGTACCTGATACTATAGGGACCATAATATCCAAGATATGCTTAAGAACGATAAAAACAATTTCTTTTGTAATAATATTTTTAATTTGTATCCTTCTTAAGGGTATGCAACCTGCTTTTTAAGGTTGACTTATAATAATTATATTTATTTTAACAAATATTTTCTGAAAAAGTTTTTAGCTTGCAGATTAATCTTACTAAACCAATTATCTGCATTAGCGATGCAAACTAATTGATTAAATCGACCAACACTTTTCCATAATTGGTATGAACTAAGGTCAAGGAAAATATAGAAGGACTAATAACTAAAGTAGGATTTTGGAAGGAATTAACTTAAAAAAAATGCAAACAATTTTTGCAGTCACTAATAATAACATTTTATATTATTAATATTGTTATTTTATAGATATTGATATTATTTCTGAAAAATTGACTAGACGTATAAAATTGTCAAAATTATCCTTTCTAAATAATTCAGGTTATACGTCCACAAATTATTTGTTATTTCGCTTGTCAGGGTTTTTTTTGGGNCTTGGACAACTTTCGTACACAAAGATTCAGACGAAACACAAACACAGATTAAAATGATAGTGTGGAAATGTTTCAAAGAAAGCTGCTCTTATTGGCATGTGCCATTAATCGACTAAACTGGTCTCGTGTTAAGGTGATTAGTATCTCTGGCTGCTGACCTAAAGGTCCCGGGTCTGATTATCGGCTGATAATAAGGGATTTTTCTCTAAAGGGGAACTTCCCATAGCCACCAAGGTTTGGTTATATAGGCTTAGGTTAGGTTAAGATCTTCATTGACTTTCCCCCCTCATATTCACTATCATCACCACCTCACCTCATATAGACATGAAGAGAGCCTCCATGGAAATAATGTACGGTTAGTACATTCGGGAGTCCCCTGGACAACGGTACATTAGCACTAGATACTCTTTCCAAAAACTGGGCTACGAATAATGTAGCCCAAACACGCCCTTATTATTATTATTATTATTATTATTATTGATGTAGTACTTGTGGCCTTGTTTTCACGTAGAAATAAAGCATCCCGGGGGTAGACTAGTTCATTTACGGCAGTCGGGGTTCAAGCACTAACAGAGATCTAATTGGAATTGGATCAACTATGAATATCCAGTTGTCTAGAAAGCCCTATTAACGAGCGGGACTTGTCATAAAACAGCATTCTATTGTCACTTTCTCACAGGGTCGGTTTCGAGAGCTGTAGGTCGGGGACAAGCCAGTTAAGTAATTTGTAGTGGTTTTCATATTTGTCTTTAAGCTAGTTCTATCACTAGTATCGAGGGGCACGAGGGGGAGAGCACCCTAGAAGAGCACCTTGGGTACGTATCAACTAACACTGTGCTATGCTAACTTTTATTTATATTATTGCAGACCTTTTCATTGTGATCTAAAAGACAACGTGAATTAATAAATTACGTAACAACTACATGTAATGTTGTGGTATATCTTAACTAACCTAAAAGTTATTACCTTTTTCAAGATGGCAGCCTATACTTTGATTAAAGCATAGTCGATCTTGGTAGTCTTGGAGTAAAGTGCTCTCCTCAGGACTCGGTGCTCGGTTCAAACCCAGCCGGGGTCAATGTATATTTATTGAGCGATAAAGTTCCGTAGCACAACTTCCTTCGGAGGGGAAGTAAAACCATCGGTCCTATGTTGATTGTATCATTTGAAAAACCTGTAAGTGTGTAAAAATACCTTTTCCAGCAAAATTGATAGGGGCTTTCCCACTCGCTCATAGAAATTCTCGTGTATTGATATAATCAGCCGGTTCAGAAAGTGCAAGTTAAATACCTCAAATGAATGGTGAAAAAATTATTAAAGCCCATAGAACTTACTGAAAATAGTAGACCTACTAATAGCATTTAATTAATTATCTAAGTGCAAGTGTATTTTCTAAATGCCACAAATATTATAAATCCTTAATCTCATATGTTGAGTCTGTCCATCTGTATTGTAGACTACAGGGGATAATTTTTTGCCATTTTGTAGCGTTTTGTCAATTGGAAGTCGCTGTAGTGTGTTCACGGCTAAGACTTTTTGCTGCCTCTGTTTATAGCTATTTTTATACAAATTAAAATATTATGTATTAAATACATAAAGTCAATTTGACAACCCATAGGTGGGTCTAAAAGCAAACTAGCTCATAAAAATATATTTAATCCCATGTTTTTAATTTGTATTTAGATTAATAACATCTTACATAACTTATTTACATCTGTTTTCTAAATTCCAATCTTTGTACACTAATATTTTATTTCTGTTTACGTCTTGGAGCCTCGAACACTATGCTAACTCAATAACTCTACGACATTTTTCCACTCTCCATGCTTTAATCAACGTGATGTGAGGAATTCCAGGCCTCCACCGTAGTTCGGATTCCACGTTAAATTGTAGGTCCTTCATTTCATCTCACAATCACCCTACCATTACACATTAGCGTAAGTGCGTATAACCCGAACGGGTAGTAAGACGCGGTGCTAATAATAATAATAATAAATTTAATCAACGTCTGCGCTACCTGGATATCTACACTACGGGGAAATGGATTAGAAAGGTGTAATTTATAAGAAGTGTGCCTGCATGCACGTGGGGGAAGAAAGAGAAGCTATTATTGAAAATGTTACCATAATACACCTAGCCGGTATTTGAACTCCCGGCCTCTCCGTCATGACTAGACAATAATGACGCCTTTGTCCACGTGCCCACCGGTACCTGGACTCGTCATGCCTATACATTTTATTTGATTTGACAACTTTATTCATTTCTTCTACACAAATGGTGGCAACATTGAAATTGATTTAGTCGAGTGTTAAAATAATACTTGTCCACCTGTCAAGCAAAGAGAATAAGTGGGACCAGCAAGGAGATTTGTTATGTTCTGGCGAAAGTAAACGAAAAAGGTTACGAAGGATGGTCAGGTGTGAGAGGGTTAGAGGAGAGGAAGGTTGATTCAACAACTCTGAAGACATCCAAGTGCTACTGGCTTAGGTCAAACATTTTGCTGTGTGGTGTCAGTTGTTGTAACTATAGCTGAATGTTGGTCTTGTGGTGTAATAATTATTGTACTTGATAATTCTGTTCAACTTTCGTATAAATGAAGTGAAATGATATTTCTTAAAATATAAGTCGTAACTAATAGTGTTTTTTCTAACATATTAGCCAAGGGAAGACATGCATTTTTTGCTTCTTTAGGTAATTTAATTTGTTTATTTTACGATTCAAAATGCATGGAAATGCTAAAATTAAAACCTTTTTCATAACTTGGGGTAAATGATAATATTTAAAAATATGTAACCGAAGGAAAAAACAAATTTTAAAAATAAATTAGTAGCCAACAAAGGTCATTGTGCTTAAACATGGTGATAAAAAAAACATATTGGAGCTATTAACACTTTTATATATAGCTTTTTATGAATATGAAGAGATTCTGTAGCTCACAAATATTTATTTGAAAATCACATTTTAAAATTAACAGAATATCGAATTTTCATTTTTTTCTTATTTAATTTTTACTACAACCTTAAATGGGTTATATGAAAATGTTTTCCAAAGATATACAGCCTAGAGCTACAATCGGGCATGATGGAAAATAAGTGTCCAGCTATATCAATACAATACGCAATTCCAATAAATACTAGCTTATATAGTCCATACGAGTATTTTATAGAAATGAATTAAATTATCACTTATATTTAAACATTTTGACAAGGTGTTTTAACTATTTTAACCATTGAGCACAGATTTTACAATACCATACCAATTTTAATTTGGATTCTTTTCGATTTGTTATTTTATTTCTCATTTCTCCTTAAAGTAATAAAGAGCAATTTTTTTTATCCATACATAGGTAAAGTTTCGGAATTATTTCACATTTCTGATACAGTTAACATATTTTCAGTCTGGTACAACATTTGTGTTTATTTAGTTTGAGATAATGTTCTGAAATTGTAATAGACTTGACACCATTTTAACAACATATAAACTCAGATTCTTGTGTACAAACTAAATAGAGAATAGTAGTTTAAAATAATCATGTATTGACCAATCAATTGCAATTTACAAGCATGTCAGGTATAGTCCATGTATAGGAAATATAACCATGAAAGTTAGAACAATGGACTGCCCTATGATCATGCATTCAATATGCTTGTTTTAAACAAATCACACCGTAAGTGCAAAACGGAACTAAATTACTTACTATAAAATTCATACTGTTAAATAAAATTACCAGACCCTATTTGAAAATCGTATCAGGCATGTTGGCTCGAAACAATAGCGTGACGTAAGAGGAGTGACAAATTTGCCTGAGATTATCTATTGTGTTTCTACTTCTCTAATTTATAATATACCTACCTATTTAAGAAACACTCTCTGCAGGCACTATTATAAAGATTTGAAATTAGAATGATAAATATCTCACATGTTAACATTATAATAATTATTTGAAACCCATGAACAAATGGTATTGGATGATGTTTTATCTGTGTGATTTGTTTTTGTATCGTGTTTGAATTAATTACGTTTATATTAAATCAAATAAAATGCTTCATGAGGCGACGCATTCATTCTTTGTTCCAAGAAAAAAATGGTGTTTATTTTCACTCGTACCCGATTAGGTACCCTCTGTGCGTTACTCTCGTTATAGTCTAGACTGCCGAAGACGGGTAGTCGGGGTTCAATCCCGATCGGATGTACTGAGAGTGATTTTCTTAAATGGTTTACAACTCTCTCTCTCTCTCTCCATGTGAATGTAGGTACATATAATCTAAATTCAAAATTCCTTATCCCTAACACATTATTAAGACGCGGTGCTAAAAATTGTTTCACTTAACAACGCGTTGGAGGCTTATCCGAGAAAATAGATCCTTTAAGTGTTTTGACTTAGGTAAAGTGTTCTTAAGTTGTACTAGTGCTCATTAATTTTGAAATACACTTGAATATTTTAGAATAACTTGTAGATAAAACCAAGAGGAAACAATTATTGTATAATTATGCTTTAAGTGTGTTAGGTTAATATTAAAAGTGTATGGCTATTGGGTTTTATATTGGGAATATCTCAGATATAATTTAGTATATTTAGAACTTTAACTATTATAATTATTGAAGGATAAGGTATTTAAACTAATTAATTAAATATATATTTAAAACAATGTAATTTCTAGGTTTTTTGCCTTAAACTATTCTTTATTTGTTCCCTTTGCTAGTAAATTTTGCGCTAATGATTGATTTAAACCAAAAAGGTTTTAACTTTTCAGCTGGTGATCTTCCTTTACACTATCACTCCAAGATAATGGATATCAAACTCCCATTATAAATACCACTTAAGCAGCAGGTTACATATGCAGGTTGCAGCAGGTTACATATGCAGGTTGCAGCAGGTTACATATGCAGGTTACAGCAGGTTACATATGCAGGTTACAGCAGGTTACATATGCAGGTTGCAGCAGGTTACATATGCAGGTTGCAGCAGGTTACATATGCAGGTTGCAGCAGGTTACATATGCAGGTTGCAGCAGGTTACATATGCAGGTTGCAGCAGGTTACATATGCAGGTTGCAGCAGGTTACATATGCAGGTTACATATGCAGGTTGCAGCAGGTTACATATGCGGGTTGCAGCAGGTTACATATGCAGGTTGCAGCAGGTTACACATGCAGGTTACAGGAGGTTACATCTGCAGGTTACATATGCAGGTTGCAGCAGGTTACAGAAGGATATAAATGAAATAAGGCGTTTCACAAGCTACATTCAGGAATATTACTGATTAAGCTCGAAGTGAAAGAATGTAAACACCACCCTTTAAAAGTGTAAGACATTTTTAAAATATATTAATATGCTATACAAATCTGTTAAAAAATTATCAAAAACCTATTTTAAGATATTTTGACCAAACTTAATACACACGGGCCTTACCTAAGAACATTGTTGTCAAATCAATATTTTATTTTATTTTATTATTTCATCTAAGTGTTTAATATTAAGTAGGCCACCATTGCTCATATGACCTATCGAGTCAAAGTTATTTGCCATTACTAGCTAGCAACACTCTTAAGAAAAATGTATTGTTTGTATTATTATGATCACTACATTTTGATCGCATGCTATCTACAGCTCAACATTGGGTCTGCGTATTAGCTAAACAGATGATAAGATGCGGGGATTTAAAAAAAATTGGGTCGTGTTTAAGAGAGAAGTTAAAAAAAGCAGTATGCAACAACAAATGAAATTTAAAAAATACCTTTTAAATGGAAAGAGGATAGAAATTAAGCTAATTGTATTAATAATATAACAGTTTCTCCAGCTAAGAGAACAACTGATCTTAACTGGTGCTATTTATCTTAATATTTACAGTACAAACAAACAAAATGTAACTTAGCTTAGTTTGTGAAACTTTCATAGTAATGTTCGTTTGCATTTTAAGATGGAAATACAGAAATAAGCTGATAAAAATACAAAGACACATAACATATTTTAATACAAAACTATAAGATAAAAATATACAATTAATTATTTTACACTTAGGCCAATGCACTGCTGTGAGAAGAAGGCCAATAAAGAAACAAAGTATATTACAACAAGATGACGTTAGTATACCCACTAGTCATCTTTGACAGATAAACCATCATATACATTAAAGTTTCCAAAAATGGATTGCAAAACGGTGTCTGGGTGATCAGGGGCTCGATGCTTGGCCACAGGAATATTTTCAAAGTGTACAATAATCTTTTGTTTTTTCATTTCAAGAAAAGATGAGATTGCAAGTGAATGTAACAAGATCAATTCATGATCATATTATAAATGTTCAACCATTGTGTTCAAAATAATGTACATTAGCATCGAACACGAGTAGCGTCTTTCTGCTAATTACATTTGGTTAAAGTGTGCTATGGAATAACTAAACATAAGTACCAAAGCCAAAGATGAGTATGCTTTCAACTACATGCTTATATCGATTATGTTTTTAAGATCTAAGAAAACTAAACACAAAGTATATAAATCGGCTATGCTGGCGGCCGGAGTTCAATCCTCGGTCCCGGCAAAGATTTATCTGATTACCAAACCCTTCCTTCACCTCTGACAAGACATCACTGACAAGACATCTTGTGAATGTGAGGAATGCCAGGCCTCCACCATGGTTCGGATTCCACGTTAAACTGTAGGTCCTCCATTTCATGTCACAATCACCCTACTATTACACATTAGCGTAAGTGCGTATAACCCTAACGGGTAGTAAGACGCAGTGCTAATAATAATAAATAAATCGGCCAACCCAAAGCCTAAGAGTCACACTGTCTACAGATTAGAATAATTTGGTTGATCTAGTCAAAGATCATCAAGCAAACTCATATCATCAAACCCGAGTGATTTTAATGGTGAATATGCGTTTTTAATAAATAGTCTTGTATTTAAATATTTTACCATTATCGAATGTTTTTTTAAATTACAAAATAATCCTAGTCTTCTTTCAATGAAGTCTACTCACGTACTTAACCGTAATGTTTATAATACTTTTTTATTTAAAAAACCTTCTACTAAAATTCATTATTATTTATTATTATTATTATTATTATTATTATTATTATTATTATTATTATTATTATTATTATTAACTATGGGGGACATATGCAGACTCACTGGCTTATCAAGAGAGCTGGGTCACCTTTATATAAGTTTTGTAATACGCCGGTATACAGCATGATTGCACTTGGAAATAGGTTAGAAACTCAAGTGCTATAAAAAGTATTGCCTCATCCCGTGATGATAATCACCTCCAACTAAAAGGCGTATTGCCGCGGGCCCCAGTGAGGTCTAAGAAAAATATCAAATTCAGAAACTAAGTCTAGATGTAATCAAGTCATTATGGAACACACAATGTTTAAATCAATCATTCCAAAACAATTAGGACGATCTGATGGCCTCGTGGTTTAAGGTGTCACTTTAATAAGCTGGATTGATGGAGAGGGGGAGGTTGGAGTTCGAATCTCACTTGTATGAAATGAGAGTTTTAAAAAATGGTTTTCCACTCGCTGTCCAGACAAATGTGGGTATAGTTTATTAAAATTCTATATTTATCAACTCTTATACATTAGTGTAAATATTCGAATAGCCAGGATGGCTAGTAAGGCGTGGTGCACATAAGAAAAATATAATATTGTTGATCATTTTTGTTTATTAAATTAATATATATATTATCAACCGTACCCGGGAATAGAGCCCAAAGCCTTTGAAGTAGCACACCAGTTCTTCGCGGTCATTCCCAACTTATGCTAAGGTAGGGTCTGCAATGAAAGCGTAAGATCTTTGGTTTTGGAGCTTTCATAAATACCACCACCGGAAACTTGAGGTCGGCATTGACTCTTCCCTTATAAAGGTTGTTCTTGCACATGCTTTACTTTCAAGCACAGTGCATTGAAATTATAATTATCTCACTCAGCACCCCTCGTGGCTAGTATTTTTTTCAGCACCGTGCCCTACTACTCTTTCGGGTTGCACGCCTATGTACTAATTACTCTAATGGGCTAAGAATGAGCGAAGTTGAATTTAAAGGAAGTGTACACACACTCGCTTGGAGGTAGAGTATAAAACCATTTAGTAAAAAGCACCCTACTGGAATCGAAACTTTATCTCCCCATCATCAATATTATAGTTTATTCCAAGAGTGACGCCTTAGACCATACGGCCACCGAAGCGGTTTGAGTTTTATTGCTCTCTCCATTAACAAACCGGCCCATGTCCTCGAACCTCAAACCCCTCATACTGTTTACTTGGATTAGTTTCAATAAATGACAGCCTGATCGGGGTGTAAGATGGGTCACACTGGATTGAAATAAGTTACTGGACATAGTATTCATGTGGATGAAGTGCTTACACTTAATTTACATACTCCGTTAGTGTAATATAACGCACGTAGCTCGAACGGGTAGTAGGACGCGGTTCAAAAATGAACAGTTCAAATTTTTGGAGAAGAATATATTTAGTTTCCTATTATAAAATGTACCGTGATATTCATTGGCAATAAATGACAAATCATTTTATTACGGTCCAGCGGTCAAATACCTTTCTGGAATTGTGCTACCTAAGATCTCAGTTTCAAGAGGAAATGGACGATTATGAATCTTGCTTACCGATGGAAATGTTTCATAGAGTATCGTTCAAGCACTTCCCTTGACCCCAATCAAATTACAAAGTATTTGGAGATGTGTTATTGAACTCAAGTGAAAATCATGACGTGAACTTGGAATATGGAATAGCTAGTAGTAGCCAACCTTTTGAAATAACGGCCGGATTATAAAGGGTGGGAATTTAAGTTGCATTTTGCTTGCCAAGCTATTTTCGTCAAAGTTTCTGCTTACGTCCTTTAACAAACAATTTTTGTTTGCGTGTTTGATGATCGAGTGACAGCTAAACGAATAAGATATTTCGTAATGTATCGCCAAGTTGCTTTTAATTAATATTTCATCTTGTCGGCCTCGGTGGCCTTCGAGTAAAGTTCTCGCCTCCATGACCAGATATTCGTGGGTTCAACCCCAGCTGAGGTCAACGGATGTTTCTTGAGTGATAGTTCGTAGCACAGCTTCCTTCGGAGGGGAAGTAAAGCCAATTGGTCCCATGTTGATTGTGGCGTGTAAAAGAGCCCTTGAAGGTAAGTGAAAATACCTTTACCGGCAAAATTAGTAGGCCCATTCGCGCTCGCTCATAGTAATTTTTGCGTGCTGATATAATCAGTCGGTTCGGAAAGTACACGTATAATACTTAAAACTAATAAAAAAAAAGTTTTATCTTATTTTTAAAGTTTGATGCCAAGATTACAATTTGTACCTTATTGCGCATTCTAATGTCAGAAGTGTGCAAACCCTGTTGAGAGTGCGAAATAAATATAAGGCTCATACAGTCTGACTTGTCAGTGACTGGAAGGGCAGGGGTTCGAATTCCGGTTGGACATACTGAGTATTTTAATTTCTCCCTAAATGTTTTCTCACTGTCCTCTAAAATAAATTTGGGCACATTTCAAATCAATCTTACTTAACTCCTCCCACACTTTGTTAGCGCAACTAAACATATTTATACTGAACATGTATTAAAACGGGCAATTAAAAAATATTATGCCAGTACTAGCTATTTGTGATCTAACTATCAAACCTAAAGAGTGAAAGGGTATTTAAAAGATGTTTTCAAGTATTCACATAGAATGAGAATGAAAAAACATGCTTAGATTTAGTATTATTTTGAATCTGGGGCTACCGGATCTGGGCTAGGTGAGCTGACCACTCAGCTAAACTTGCTTGTACAGTCTGGCTAGAACATGGATTCAAATCATAGTGAAGGAAAAGATTTTCAAACCAGCCTACTCACTAATGTTCTCCTAGGGGCAAATTATTTCATCACTTGTACTCTCTTGAATATCTCAATGATTTGTTTGTTACTTTCTCACATAAGAGATAAACAGTGTATATGTGAATATACTGGAGACAATCTAACTTGACATTTTTATAAAATTAAACTCTTTATTTACCATCAATTCTGAAGTAGAATTTTTAGGATTGTTCTGTCTATAATCCTACAGTAATAATGTCTGCTCTGACACCTTATCTCAGGTGGCAACATGTCTCCTACTGAATTAAGGGACCCTGGATCAATTCGAGACATGTCAGTAAAAAATATCATCGGTGAAATTGGGGCTTCATCTCTAAAAGCACTGACGGCAGGAGACTGGTTGCTATGCCACTTCTAGTATTAGCCTAATTTCTAAGTCGTGTGCTGATAGATCTATTCTTAGTCATTTCATAAGGTTATACAGGCCTACTCCAATAAAATAATAATAATAACAATAATAACATACCTATTCATGTATTAGGGAATATTTTGTAAAGTGTGAAAAGTTTGACAAATTTGAAAGATATTTTGTATCTAAGAACATTTTCATCCTACCACGGTTCGTAAGGATCAATAAAACAAGACTAATTATATTAAACCAATGCAATAAATGCAATACATCGCTTCGTTGTAAAACAAGTTTAATGGTTTTGATTAAATTTCCCTCATTAATAAATGGTAAGACACAAAGCCATATTTAATGGCATTGGATTATACAGCTAAGCTATTATATTTGTCAGTTATGGTTATAACCGCATTTAGATATCATACATTGCAAATTGATAAATGACACCTGGACACGGAAATTGAACCCTTGACACCCGCCTCGGTGGCGTAGTTGGCTAGCGCGCTTGTCGTGTTGAGCTCGACTGCTGAGGACGGGGAGATCGAGGTTCGAATCTCGGTCGAGTGAACTGGGGGGGGGGTTCCTAAATGGTTTTCCACTCCCCCTCCACGTGAATGCGGGTTCACTTCCTCTAATTCAACCCTCCCAATTCTTAGCCCATTAGAGTAATTAGTACTTAAAGCGTATAACCCGAACGGGTAGTAAGACACNATCCATTAGAGTAATTAGTACTTAAAGCGTATAACCCAAACGGGTAGTAAGACGCGGTGCTAAATATTATTATTATTATTATTATTGAACCCTTGACTTTTGTCTTAGTGCGTCGATGCTCTAACCACCAAGCTATCAAGGAGTCGTTCCGTGCCCAGGGTCATTCTTCACTCCTGTTTTAAGGCAGAATCTGTGAGGGACGTGTGTAAATCGTCAGCTAGATTAATTTTATCAATTAAGATCGTGAGGTGTCAGATAACGCAGCTATCTTAGACCTGGGAGGGCCTTATACTACCAATAGTACAATGACCACTGTTTGAATGAGCATATCATGATGAATTAAATAGTTAAGCTCTTATATTGGTTAGTTACAGTAATAGCCGCATCTAAATATTATATTGTGCAGATATGAGTGAAGAATAACCATGGGCACGGGACGACTCCTAATTAGCTAAGTGGAAAGAACAATGACGTAATATCGAAACGTCCCGTGTCCTTGTGTAATTTTACAATTTACACAAAATAATGTTCAATAGGTCAAATGACGGTGAAATTATTATATGGTGGCGAGATGAGTTTTATTTATTAAAACTTACTTTGTTCTAGTGCATAAACGACAATACTGCATTTTATTTTATCTTTTTAGAACGTCAAAATATTTTAAACTTATATTGATGCTTGTGTATGAGCTCTATAAATTAGTGGACTACATAGGTCAGTATATCACATTATAAAACTTTTATAGTAATTTTAATTCAAGCTCACATATTGGTGGATATCATTGTACTGTATTTAGTAAATGCATGGGTTAAACAAACCCAAATCCCAAATAGTAATAGAGTTCGTGAAAACCAACTTGTGAAATTGCAAAATACCCTTATGTATAAATGGATTAACGAATTGTCTTGGTTGCATATTTGATATTTTGAAAGGTATTTATCATATTAAGGATGCCATTTACTTGGAAGAACTTATTCTTACTTTGTAGTATTTCTTTTGAGGATGTCAGTTATTGACCTCTAGCATCTCTAAAATATTGTCAATTATCTTAAGAGCTTTATTTTGGGACTTTAATGAAAATAACATTACATTTTATTCATTTACTGTGATATGCGTTTAAGGTACTGTTCATCCGTTTTAAATGAAAATTCCAACCAATCGTTATATGGGGGGAGGGCTTGATTTATATTTATAAAAATTCAATATAATCTCTTAACTTAGACATTTCTGGGAAATGCCGTTGAAAATGAGTTGATTTAACATTCTCATGAAGTTTATTAAAATTATAAAACCTAAAATATTTTTAATTCTACGGAGACATGTTGATACTTTTCATGACCATTTTGGGGCGAACCAAATTTTAAAATAACATACACCTTATTAAAATAATAATGTAAGGATTTCTAGAAGTCTGCGGTGAATTTATGAACTCCAGTAGGCACCTCCCTAATTGCTGGTTCACACAGATGACCTTTAGTAGTTTCTGATGTCGATCATCATTAGAAAACCATCGTGTCCAATAGAGTAGCTAACACGTGACACATGCGACATTCTTGTCGTTGCAGCGTCTTTAAATAGTAAGTAGTTGGACATAGGTGTTCTGAGGTAAATTTACCGCCCGGGCAAATTACCTTTTGGCACCCCATTATATAATGGGGATAATAGGATATTCTGAAGATAATCCCCGAAACTAACAACTCTAGATCTAATGTAGCCTAGGCATGATGAGAAAAATGACCACACAAGGACCATTTCAAATAAATTTTAGTGAAAACCAATTTACAAAATTTGTTGGTGGAATACCCCTTCAAATAGCCCCAAGATACATATAAATTTCGAAAAAAAAAAAAAAGTAAGTGAAAAACATTCTAAATAGCTTCTAGGGCATTCCAAATTTTAAAAATCTTCTGGTTGAGCACAACCTCTTATAGATTTTAGGAGCTTACAATTTTCAAAAATTTTCCAAAGGAGGACTACTCCAAATATCTTCTAGAAGTATCAAAATTTCAAAACAATTTTGGGGAGCACTATTTTAAATAGCTGTTAAAAGAGTATGATTTTCAAAAATTCTCCAAACGAGGACCACTCCAAAGAGCTTCTGGGATCACCCAATTTTCTAACCTTAGCTGGTAAAGAGGAGGGTAGAAGGTCCAGAAAAAAAAATGTTTTTGCCCCGTTTCCCCCTTTCCCACAAATAACGTTCCACCACTATTGTATAAAATAACCATGGTCTTAATTCTTAGGGTTTAGTAGTAAGTATTAAAATCATGTCATAAACTTACGATTTTGGACACATCCCCCTCCCCAATTAGATTTTTCCTACGGCCATGCCAAACCTAACAACTCCAAACCTTATGTAACCTAGGTGTGATATGAAAATAGTATGAAGGGGATACTCCCTAAATGGTTATCATACAGTACAAACTTTTCACTGCGAGATTGTACGAAAATGATTAGGATTACAAACAAAACTACTAGAACATGTATAGTAGACAATACTCTCCTCCTACACTTTTGATGTAATGGATGGTTTAAGAAATTATTGAAATATACCGTTTTTAAGGAGCATTTTTAAAGGTAGCAGTTGTAAAATAATTTTTTAAGTGTGGCACTATATTCCATTTTATTCGTCACAACAAAACTATACCGGTGACCTGGCGGTCTAGGGGTAAGGTGTCAGACTTCTATGCTGGCGGCCGGGGTTCGATCCTCGGTCCCGGCAAAGATTTATCTGATTATCAAACCCTTCCTTCACCTCTGACAAGACATCTTGTGAATGTGGGGAATGCCAGGCCTCCACCGTGGTTCGGATTCCACGTAAAACTGTAGGTCCTTCATTTCATCCCACAATCACCCTACCACTACACATTAGCGTAAGTGCGTATAACGCGAACGTATAGTAAGACGCGGTGCTAATAATAATAATAATAATAATAATAATAATAATAATAATAATAATAAAACTATACCAATATGTCAAATTTCATGTCAGTATCAAAAAGTTAATTAGTGCTATGATTAGACACTTCACTATTACAGCCAGGTTACGTTAGGTTTGGAGATATGAGGTATGGGAATTATTTCCATATAATTCCCAAGCTATGTTAGGTTAAGTTGGTGCTCTGTTTGGTGCACCCTTCGAGTTGACGCCCCGGGCAGCCGCCTGGTTCGCCCCGCCCTTAAGCCGCCCCAGTAGTTGAACAGTTCAAGTGTCGTTGCGTTTCTCTAAATCGCAAATACAGTCACTCTTATGATTATAATTACTTTAAAAATACAAATACTTCCAAAGTAGATGTTAAACGTATATGGGAGATAGAGAAGAGGCAAAAAAACATGGCATGCCTCTACTGGGCAGAATTAATACGAAGTAAAGAAAACTATATATGTAGCTACATTTACATTAATGTATTCCCAAACTTAAACGACATGGCGTTTTTTCCCTCGCAGAAGTTTAGTACCCGTTTGAACAACACAAGAATATTCATCCCACGGCCCGCCCACCTGCTCTCTTTAAAATAATTCAAATTGTAGGAATAAATTATAATTTAGGCTCTTGTCACTGACGTAATTGCTCGGTAACTTCCATGTAGTTTCCAGAATTGTAAGTGTAATGTATGTCTGTATGTATGTATGTATGTATGTATGTATGTATGTCTGTATGTATGTATGTATGTATGTATGTATGTATGTATGTATGTATGTATGATATGTATGTATGTATGTATGTATGTATGTATGTGAGTGGTTGTACTATATTTGGGCATTAGGTATTATACATCTCCTATACGGCCTCCAGCCAATATTTCAAGAACTTATGAGGGCCTCGGTCTGGGAAAGGTTTGACATACATGGACTGTAAGCATATATTAATAATGCCAATGAGATGGGAATGAGGAAGGTAGAATTTTAGAGAAAATGTGTCAATATTTGTGTGGAAGTGCACTAAACAGGATTAAACATCATTAGTACACCAGGCCAGGATTCAAACCCCGATCTCCACGCCCCCGGTGGTCCACTCAAACATGAGAGTGACGCGTTGTTGGACTAAGTAACCGCCGGTGCAGGTGATATGGAAGTACATTTGTGAAAAACGAAACGATATAAAGTTATTTTCTACCTTTTATTGTAGAAATGGCAATTTCGCCTCAATATCCTGCTTAAATACCAACTAGATATTTGTCACTTGAGGAGAGACGTGTCGTTCGTGTAAACATAACCAAACAACGACGACAGAATGACGCAGCGATAAACTGTGTCCGTGAGAACCGAGTCAAATACCGATACATTAAAATAAACACTTAGATTATTTCACCTAAAGCAACAAACACAAATGTGTTAAAATGTGAGAGCTCACACGGTACATTTCACACTACCTATTCAACAATGTCGATACATTGAAATTTCTCAAATTAAGAATTTAAAAGACAAATCCATAAACTGCTCCCCATTTTAAATTAGTTTTCAATTGATGTTCTTTGTTTTTCATATTGTGGGCCATTTTTCTAGTCAGGTTTGGCACACCTCAAGTGCAGCTGACACTAATTACAAGATGACATCTACATAGACCAGAATGGAATGGAACAGTTCCATATGCGAAACAGGTCCATTATTTCGGGTTTAGGTAGGTGTCGTATTGTATTAGTATCAAGTCGTACTAGAGGCGTGTTAAATCTTGACTATAAAACTGGCTCTTTGTATGAAACCTTTATAGTTTCTGAGCCATTTAAGCCTATATTGAGGTCACAGAATATTGGTGTGTTATTTAAATAAAAATTAATATTTAAAAAATCAAACGTTATCTTTAAATTATTGATTGATTCACTCTATAAAAACACATAGAAGCCCAGTAGAATACCAACAGCCCTTTTTAAAATGCTAGCTAGCTTATCTACATAGTATTTTATTATCTTATAATGTGTCGTTCCAGAATGCTCTAAAGCAGGCATGCCAAACTTGCGGCCCGCGGACATTTGATGAGCCAACACACAAAGCTGCCTAGTTACTTTTTTTTTATAACCATTGTATGAATACAACTTTTGAGAACATGACATTTGGAAATTGGTAATTATTTTTGTGAAATCTAGCAAGGGATATTAGTGTACAAAATTTTACTCATTACCTACCAAAGTTCGATTCCCGAAAATAATTATATTTGCTCACCAAATATGTGCAATGTGTCAGCACACAAGTGTGTTTTCGCTGATGAAAAGGGACAAACGCCCGAACGATCACATCTACCGATACATATTTGTCATCTATTTTGAACAGGAATTCAACTAGAGATCTTAAGCCACTCACACACTTAATGCAAATATATAGTTTCAAATTTTAGGTCTATAGGATATAGGATATGTCTTAACATTTTATGTAACCTTTATTTTATTTTTGTTATAGTAAGGATTTAAAAATTGAGACTTTTCCATTTAAGATGGTGATAATATTGAACTTTTTGAAATGTGGCCACCTCATTATTTTCAATGTTCGATGTGGCACTCGTGGTGAAACGAGTTTGTCACACTTGATTAAAAGAACTACATTGTTTACCACCAGCTTGTTCTATAAGCTTAGCTAGTTAATTTTCATATTACTTCCTTAGGATGGATTGCCTGCTTTCCTAGCTTATCTTTGCCATGTTATCTAACATGAATTATATCTATATTGACTATTGTATTAGCATATATATGTCTGGGCTACATTAGTCTTAGCCCAGTTTGTGGAAATATTAGCCATTACTAATGTACCGTTGTCCAGGGGACGACCGAATGTACTAATCGTACATCCTTTCCTTGGAGGCTCTTTCCATTTCTCGATGGGATGAAGTGATGGTGATAGTGGATATGAGAGCGGTTAACCAGTGGAAACTCTTAAACCTAGCTTAAGCCTAGTTAACCAAATCCTGGCGATCTTTGGAGTAATACCCAAGGTACCAACAGGTAACCGAACCCTGGACCCAAAGTCTCGTATCCAGGTGCACTGACCATTACATCACGGTACGGTTATTGCTTCATCTAAATACTATATCCTTTAAATTGAAAAATGTCACTTAGACAAGGGAATCTAACCCGGGACCTTTAGCTTAGTGCGCCAATGCTCTAACCACTAAGTTATCCAGGAATAATCCCGTGTACAGATGTCATTTTCCAATTTAAATAATTTGTTAAATAGCTCAGCTACGTTCAGTTATCTTAGCATAGTTTGTCTTTTTCCATTTTCTTTGTCTATGAGAATATACTCTAGGAATTTTTTTAGCATCACGTCTTACAACCTGTTCAGGTTATACATTTATGTACTAACTACGCTAATATGTTAGGGATGAGAAGGGTTGATCTTAGAGAAAGTATACCCACAATTTCTAGGAGTAAATGTGGAAAAAACATTTTCAGTTCACTCAACCAGGATTCGAACCCTGATCTTTCTGTTTCGTCAGTCTAATGCAAGAGTGACGCCTTAGACCATGCGGTCACCGAAATATATTTTAAGCAAAATTCACCCTTGTATTAAAAACATATTATGTGAAATATTTTTCCTAAGGTTATAGTATTTGTCTTTTGACTGTCCTAATATATTATACTAGTGGATCGTTGCAGTTATGGCTGCAGACTATTGCAATAATGTGTATTTTAAACTCTTTATAGGTAAAAGTTCTATATTTGTTGCACAAAACCTCTCATGTGAGAATTTGAGATGTTTTTAGTTATAACAAAAGATAAATATTTTATTTACCGATATAGGACAATACACAAATCATGGTTTCCATGCTGATATAAACAATGTATGATTGTAGAGATGAGCCACTGTCCACACAGAGGGAAAAGATGGAGAATTCGTGAGGAAAATTGGGGTTTAGTTTTAGGATTCTATTTTCGCCGGCATCCTAAGCCCCTAACCTTTCAAATGAGTGTTCGTTTGTCAAAATTTATTAAGTCATTTTCTCGTAATTTCAATTACTAGAAAATGGCTTATCAAACTATGTATAAGAATATGTAGAGAGAAAGAGAGTGAAGATTGAGAAAGTGTGAAAGTGCATGTATGAGAGTGAATGTGAGAAAGGGGGTGTGAAAGGTATAGAGAGGGAAAGAGGGAGCGTGATATAGAGAGTGTGACAGAGATAGGGAGGGAGGGTGTGTGAGAGAGCGTGTTAAAAGGATAGAAAGGAAAAGAGAAAATGTGAGATTTAGAGCGTGTGTGTGTGAAAGAGAGAGTGTGTGAAAGAGAGTGTGAAAGAGATAGGGAGGGAGGGTGTGTGAGAGCGTGTTAAAAGGATAGAAAGGAAAAGAGAAAATGTGAGATTTAGAGCGTGTGTGTGTGAAAGAGAGAGTGTGTGAAAGAAGAGTGTATGTGAAAGAGAGTGTGTGTGAAAGAGAGATTGTGTGAAAGAGAACATGTGCTATAGTAATAAACAATTATAAACATACATGAAAGAATCCGGTATGCCAGTCCATCAAAGTTCACAAATAGACGAGAAGTGAAGGTTCTTTGGAAATATATTGAAAGTTGAACTTGAGACTATTTAGATCTCACATCTTCTTTAGGCTTATTAATAATTTTTGTAGTGTAGAACTTGGTACATTTTTTTACATAGATGTTTTGATGAGTTATCAATACTTTTTAGAAGATTATCTATAAGAATACGTTTACTTAATTAGGTACCTGCCTACCATCAGGAGGCATGTGCTCAATTCTTAATAAAGTCATGTAGTACAACAAATAGATAGAGAGATGGGAGAGTTTTATCAAAACTTAAATGGATTCGAAGAAAATATTTTGTATATTTTGGAAACATGTTGACAAGTTGATATTCCAAGTACTTCTTCTATGCCAATTTTAATTTTCACTCTCAATTCTATGTTGATTGTTTCAAGTAACCCTCCATTCCCCCCCCCCCCCCCCCC
>CABFVX010000056.1:388540-452932 GCA_902151425.1 Timema shepardi
AGATTTATCTGATTACCAAACCCTTCCTTCACCTCTGACAAGACATCTTGTGAATGTGGGGAATGCCAGGCCTCCACCGTGGTTCGGATTCCACGTTAAACTGTAGGTCCTCCATTTCATCTCACAATCACCCTACCATTACACATTAGCGTAAGTGCGTACAGCCCGAACGGGTAGTAAGACGCGGTGCTAGTAATAATAATACAAAAGTAAAATTTTAAAACCATAATAATATGTTTGGCAGAAAAACTTGATTCTTCATATCATATTTAAATAATAGTCCAATGTTATACGTTAAAACAATTTTCAAAATTTGACTAATCAAATCTTTACTATTTCCAATTATTCATATTATTCTAGTCGGTGTTTTTTTCCGTTTAGATGAGTACATTTACTTTATGACATTTGGAAATCGAAAGTTCACTACCGCACTCACAAAAGTACACAACTTATCCGTATCTTGAGCTAGTTCTATCCAGTCTATCACAATACACCCTATCTCTCTCAGGTACAATATAATGTTATCCTTCAATCTGCGCCTAGGTCTTCCCAATAGTCTCTTCCCATTAGGTTTGTGATTCAGGCCCTTAACATGGTTCTAGATTACCCCGGTTGCCCTACGTGTCCCACTCATCGTAAACTATGATACATTATTACACGTACAATATATTGTGATGAGTACAGGGTATGCAGCTCATCATTATGTAAAATCCTCCACTCTCCGGTGGCCTTATCAATTTTAGGACCAAATATCTTCCTAAGCACCGTGTTTTCGAACATCCTAAATTGGTTTTCGTCATGTAAGGTAAGAGACCACGTATCATAGAGAAGAACTGGTAAATTATAGTTTTGTATATTCTGAGTTTTACATTCCCTGACAGCAGGCGAGATGACAACAACTTTCTGACCAAGTAATAGCATGCATTTACCGACTATATTATTTTTCTAATTTCCAATCTAATATTATTATTGCTAGTAATAATCATTCATAAATATTTAACCTCATAACCGTGTCAAACGATATGTTTAAATTTCTTGCAACAGTTCCCTTGCCATTTCCCAACAAAGCTTAATCATCCGCATCTACCAATATATGTATTGTACCTTTAATGTGAACCCTTCCCTACTCTCTTGCGATACCCTGTTGAGATATTCTAAGGTTAGATTAAAAAGTAATGGGGAAAGTGCATCCATCCCTTTGTTTCAACCCAACTTGTATTTCGAAAGTGTAGGATAAGTGACATCAAACCCATACCCTGCCACGCGTATCAGTCAAACATACCTCAATTAGCGACAAGTTTATTGGGTATCCCAAACTTAACCAAAATTTCACATTTGTTTAATGAATCGTAGGCCGGTTTAATATGTATCTATAATTGATGAACCATCATGTGGTATTCACATTTTTTTCTAATATTTGCCGAACAGTAAATATCTGATTCGTTATTGGTCTATTTAATCAAAATCGACACTAATGATCCCCTAAGATCTCCTCCAAATATGGCATAAATCTCATTAAAATTATGTTATAGAAAATTTTATAGTACTTCATATACAAGTATTATTAAAATAAAATTATCCAATAGCAATTGGCTATTTCAATTTGTTCAGAAGTTTAATAAAAGCTAAAGTCTGCATCGATGGCTGCGTGGTCTAACGCGCTACTCTTGCAGTAGACTAGACTGCGAATCTCAGTCGGGTGTACTGAGTTTTTTTTTCCAAAAATGTGTTTTCACTCTTCCCCCCCACATAAATTCGGGTACACTTCCTATAAATATATCCTACCTAATCCCTAAAACTATTGGCGTGATTACCCGCCTCGGTGGCGTAGTTGGCTAACGCGCTAGTCGTGTTGAGCTCGATTGCTGAGGACGGGGAGATCGAGGTTCGAATCTCGGTCGGGTGAACTGGGGTGGTTTTTCCTACATGGTTTTCCACTCTACTCAAAGCAAATGCGGGTTCACTTCCTCTAACTCAACCTTCTAAATTCCTAATCCATTAGCGTGATTAGTACTTAAAGCGTATAAAACGAACGGGAAGTAAGACGCGCTGCTAAATAAAAATAATTATAGACTCCCTATCTCCAGTCCACGTGAAGACTTGGTGAATTTCTACACACTCAGGGTTTGAATTGACAAAGATTCATAGAGCTAGTTTTATCACATTTTATTGATTGTATGACTTGATTACCTTAGCCACAGGACGAGGTCAGCAATTATGTAATTACTGTGTAAGCTCTATCTAACCTGTTTGGGGAAACCTCTCAATTTCGAATGTACCGGTGAGCTCATATAGTCCGGGACTTTCTGGTGAGGGGTAGTTCAAGCCGGCCAAATATACTAAGGGTGGTTTTACCTAGGTTTTTTTTCAAATTCACACTCATATAAAAGGAAGAACCCTTTATTTATTCTGAAAGGTAGCAAGCTTACCTGGCATGGTTCCACTATGGCATAGCTTATAAGATCAAGCCATAGTATAGTCCGTCAAGATAAGACTGCTAACTTTTGAGTACACTACGTTTACTTTAAGCTTTAGCTTCCTCATCCTTAGTCCTTTAGTGTAAAGAGATGTGTGTCGCCCAGATGGGTAAAAAGACTTAATGGAGGAAAAACTAGAAAANAGAAATGTCACATGACCCCAACAGTGTAGTAAACTGCTTGAGTTTTTAATCCATCTCATCTTTCTACCCGTGAAAGGTATACGCATTTAATTAAGCTAGTGGTGTGGGGACGAGGAAGGTAGAAATTACTGGAAGTGTACCCCATTTCTCACGGAGTAAGAGTGGAAAGTCATTTAAGAAAAAGCGGCCGGGGTTCAATCCTCGGTCCCGACAAAGATTTATCTGATTACCAAACCCTTCCTTCACCTCTGACAAGACATCTTGTGAATGTGAGGAATGCCAGGCCTCCACCGTGGTTCGGATTTCAGGTTAAACTGTAGGTCCTTCATTTCATCTCACAATCACCCTACCATTACACATTAGCGTAAGTGCGTACAACCCGAACGGGTAGTAAGACGCGGTGCTAATAATAATAATAATAATAATAATAATAATAATAATAATAATAATAATAATAACAGTTAAGAAAAACGCTCAGTACAGCCCGTCAGTATTCATATCCCAACCTCTACGTCATCGCCAAAACAGACTATATGAGTCTGACATTTAGTCCACCGATGAGTCTCATTGCTTGATTGCTCGATGAAAACATTGAGTCACGCAGGGAATGTTTTCATGTCATAGATGGGTTTTGAGATCTCGCGGGGAGAGATAATTCGTTCTTCTTCTATGTCCCAAATAACTACAAATCTGGACGTGTGAGACTTGATCTTCCTGGCGTAGGAACACGTTCAAAAGTCTAAATTATAAGATAATTACAAAACACTAATACCATGTAACCCTCCCAAAAAATAGTTTATATCAGAAAAAACTACTTTTCTCCAAACACTTTTTGAACGTGTTTTTTTTTGACCGCACATACGGTCTCCCTCTACGAATATAATAACTACTCAGCCATCATAATCATCTACTATGTTCCATACAATCTTTTTTATCTTCAAAAAGTTGCAAGAATTGCAGGAAAATGATGCAATTATATTTAAATTATATCAGAACTTGTTCATGTATAAAGAATTAAATGAGGAAAACAAGCGCTTCTAGCTATACTTCCAGGTAAAACGGTTTCGCTGGAAATTATTGAGTAGAAATAATAGTTTTGCATTTTAGTTAAAAAGTAAAATAAAAATAAAAATAATTAAGTTACTTTTTTTTTGTTAGAGGACAGTGTTACCAAACTTTGGTTTATGGTCCCTAACGCATACTTAGCTTGCTTTCAGGGAATCGTGTTAATATATGTGCATATGATTATAATATATTACTAACATCCTCTTAAAAGGCTCGGAGTGGTTGTAGATGGTATATTTAGTTTGATATTAACAGTATTTACACAGGTTGGGTTTAAAATAACGGTCAACCAATTTAAGCTCAATTCAATCTATATAAACAGGAAACATTAAAGTACTCGAATTATACTATATAATAACTGATTCTTTAACCATTATTATAAATACAATCAATTCACATTGACACTTTGTCCTTGGTACGTGTGACCCTCCAATTTTATTTTAACTATAATATTATCAAAATAAACCCCTAAGCTAGTAAATCACACTTGTGACTTTTTCTTACAGAAAAAGTGCTCTACCACCGATATTTCTCGGTTTCTCTTCTGCACAGGGTAATAAGCTATTATTATTATTATTATTTGAAGGTGAAATATTTAATGGAATGGTGAGTTATTCAGTTAAATTTTGTTATGTGTGCAGCATATTACATCCTGCCCGGGTTTATCAACCTATTTACACTAATGACATAAGGATGAGGTGGGTAAATCTAAGAGAAAGTGTACCCGCATTTTCATGAAGGATAGTGAGAATCCTCTGCCCACCTGACTGTGATTCTAACCCTAATATCCCCGTCACTGCCAATCCAGTCTATTGCGAGATAAACTCCTTAGACCATAAGAACACTGATATGAATTCAGCTGCTTGATAGATGTAAGAAACACTGTCACTTTTAGTTTTGATCGCCTGAACCCCGATTGTTGGTCACGTGGACCAATTACCAGGCTCATTTAGTCTACAAAAATAATAAGACTTGAAGTTGATGCACCAGTAGTTTTTAATATAAAAATTGGACCAAACAGTGAAAGTGTATTAATGATTTATAAAAGATTTCTAAAAAAATATTAAAGTATAATAAAAAGATTGAATAATGCTGAGATATTTTTAGAATCTAAATGTAGAATGTTGGATAAAAAGAAAATTCTCAAAAAGTATAAGTATATATTTCAATCAAACAAAAGTTTAAATGTGCATATTAATTGACTAGCACGGAAATTTTAAGAATTGAAAATGATGAATTTTAAATGAAAATAATCAAAAATAATATACCTATGTATAAATATTTTGGAATGTTTTATAAAATGTTTATTTAGTCTAGTTTACAGGTGACCCAGGCTGTCAGGACTAAAATTGCGACAGGATTTAATGACGTTGGTTTTTTATAAATGGTTTTTGACTTTCCTTTTACACAAATGCTGTCACAAGTATATAAGAATGGATACATCTGGACCACATTTTGAAGTGCAAGTGCACGCATGATATTGACCCTCCAGTGCCACCCACCCGACGACCCCTCCCCCATGATGCTCCCTTGCCCTTGTACCCACTAGCTGTCACCCTTATCCCAAAGCCCCCTTCTCCTACTAACCCAAGCTCCCACCCTAGGGTCGCCCACAATAGCATGAAAAAATGAAGTATCTTGTAAATATCAAGGATACCTTTAATAATGTTAGACCTACTGCATATGTATAACATTTTGGTAAAAGTTTCAGCTCTTAGCTCCAAATTCAAAGCGGTGCTCTACAGGTCCCAAATTTTCACCAAAATTAACATATTATGTAGATTGTAGGTATAAAGAAAGAGCCAATAAATCAGACAAAATTCCAACAAAACTAATTCCAATAATGATTTACTTATAATTGCAGACAGAATATCTCATTTAAATTAGTAACAAGGATTCACGTATCATAATATCTCATAATTTGATATAAAACATTACTTCGTAACAGAGTGCACATTTTTTTTAGTTTGATTGAACTAATTTCCTTTTTGCCTCAACCACTTGTAACACAAATTGTTTTTATTCCTCATTATATGTTAACACCTTTTTGAAATCCTAAAACAATTTTACTCCTCTTCAGCGCTATCATTGGTAACACGGATTTTTCTTACACGTTCTTGTCCAGGCAAATAAGCTTGACTCTGGTTACATTCTTTGGGTGGTAAGTTGAGAAATGTTTAGGAAATATCAAATCTTTTGAATAGATGACCACTGTGTTCACTTACGAAGTCTGATAATGTAACCTCTTCGTTAGTTTTGAGAATATCGGCATTTCATCGTACTCTTCGCAACTCCTCTGGTTTATTTCTCATAGCATTTACTAACTCACATTTTTCTGCTGGAGATACCTTTTACTTGAAAAGACCTACTAACTCACCTGATAGATACCACAAATGACCTAGTAGGACTTATTTCGTGGCCTGGCTAATATCTGCATCGATAGATTCGTATTTGTTCAGATTTTCCAAAATAGTAGATCATTAACAAGAATATCAGCTTTTAGTGGAGCTTAAATCCATGTATTAGTATACAAACGCGCCCAAAACTTCACAAATCGTTCAAGATGAGATTCTTCCCTCTTAGTTAGTTTGAAAACATCTCTCTGGCTACGAAACAGGTAAATCTCGATGGCACAAATAAGTTTAGCCATTGAGCCTGGTCCCGACCAATGTATCTTCACTGGTGTTTTCCCCAATATTATTAGCGAGAGCTCAATAAGCTCACGGTAGTCATCTCTAGGCCAGTAGTCGACAGCAAACCAAACTTTGTTTGTTAATTTCTTGAAGAAAATGTCTTTGACATGATATCCAAGGTTTGATAGCTGTTCCTTTCTATTCCGTTTCATACAGTCTAAAAGTCTTGAAGAGGGCTATTTCTGGAGAGCTTGAAGGATCAAAGCACACAGTAAGCACCTTAGCTAATATTATATCCAATATATGGTGCCTACAAGCTAACTACAACAATTCTCGTACCATTATTTCTTCCAAAAGAACACATGCACCAATCAACCAATAAGTATTAAAAGCGGTAGTGTCAAAATACATTGCTTGAACATTCTTGACAATATTCCATTCTTCCAACAAGCTGTATACAGCATCTGTTGAGTTTTTTACTGTCCCAGTTGCTAGATTTGGTACTCCCAATAGATTTTCTTCATCTCCAGAAAAAAATTTACTGGTAAACGGTCCACAGACCCACTCCCCAAAATTTGAGGTAGTATTTTTCCATCCTACTGCCCCACAATGGGTTATGTTGGGTCATAATGCACTATTGCGTTTTCTGCAAATTCTCTCCTAAATTTCTCGCACATTATTTGAACAGTACTGTGGGAAATAGTAAGTGATGTAGGGTATTTTCCAAGTCAAATTTTATTGGTACCATTATTCTAAATTCTTCACGATCCGATACTTTAATTCTATCTAAGGCACTTGTCACATGTGGAGTGGATAAGCAGTTTCTTTTTCTCCTTTGTGGCAGATAGTAGAGTCAGGTTCACTTAATTGTTTAGTAGAGGATGGTTAATAATCCTCTTCAATAGCCTCATGAATTGGTACTAGATAACCTTTCATATGAAAATAATGCTTTTGTAAATTATACTTCTGAGGCCAGAGCAGTTGAAACTTCGGCTCTTTCTTTTATCTGATGTACTTCTCTCTGCCGCTTTAAAGTTTTTTTTGTTGTGTTTTTGTCATATTTATATCAGGTACATCTTTCAGTGCGTTGGTCTGAAATTATTCTCGATCTTCTTTAAATCTCATCATGGCATCTTCAGCAACAAGTCTGAGTGAATATTTTCTTATTTTGCAATCCCATGTTTTGCTAATATTGTAGGGATGAATGCCTTTGTCCACAATGTCAATACTTCCTTTATTGTCAGATAAATTGCATTTCTTACAGTTTTCACTTAATGTAGATAAAGATAATAGTGTAATCTTAAAAGCACTTCTCCTATAGTTGGCAGTTTATTCCACCTACTACAAGATTCAAGGTCTGTCACCCCAAGTCAGAAAGTTCTTTTTCCCTGGCGAGTTGTTGCCATTATATAATTTTATTACACTAAATAGTTAGTACAGCTGAATGCAAAACATAGTTTTGCTATCAGCTGATTGAAGAAAAAAAATGTTGCCAATAGCCTTATTCTTTAAACAATTGAAGCCAACAGATGTTATGACAGTTGATTGAAGGATTCAGTGACACAATAAGAAATATTATTTGTAACATAAATTAGAAGAAAAATTTAGTGATTTTCATAAATAAATGTAAATTTCGGCTACATTTATGGTTGATGAGCATCACCTTCTAGTATTCGTACAAAGCGGAAATTTGAGCCTAGCTATTACATTGACTAGTCTAACATAATAGTCCCACAACGATAATAATCCATAGCGCTAAATTACTCTAAACTATACCATCTTTTCTCCAAACCCTTTTACCCCCTCTCCCTCTACACCTCTCATCAAGACACCATACCCCTAAAATAATAATCATGCTATAGATCTATTGCATGAATCCCATGGTGTAGGAAAAAAGGATATGCAATCCTAAATACCTTACCCTCTCTTCCCCTACTAACCACCCACTCCTCCCTCTCATCCATTATCCTCCTGCTAACGCAACTTTCCTTCCCCCCATACCTTCTCTTCAGAGTAGGGATCCTCCCCATGACTTGGTGCAGGCTCAAATAGGTATGATAGTTTCACTCTCTTCTATTGACATCATACAAAACACATACATTTATGGGGTATGCTCGTCTACACAGACGATTCAGATTTTGAAAATGTTAACCCTCTATCTGTATTCCTCTCTTTCCAACCATTACATACATCACGCTTGCCATACATTGAACAGTAGTAAAATGCTCATTTCATGGATCCTATAACATTTAATAATTATTCAAACCTCATATCATTATTCACACACCATACTTAGAAGGCATTTGTTTATAATTCATCACAGTCATACACACTCGAAATACTTGATTAGCGATATATTATACTTATTACGTATTTAATCCCTACTTCTACATCATCCCTATAAGACATATGATCATATTTCATGGATAATACTATACATCATACTAGATTAGCAGCCTACCATTTTTATAGCACAATCGCTTATTGATTGATGCATTTTATAATACATTTATCATAGTTCAATGATCCTGTCACATTTAATATATGTTAATATTTAGAAGACATTTGAGAATATTTATTGATCACACCCTCTTATAACCCCTTCAGCATCTTTGTTCATTTTCTGTCGATCATATATCCAACGACATCTAATCACCTTTCATACCTAGAAGACATTTGAGAACATTCGTTGATAACAACCTTCGTACATAATATAATAGATAGCCCCAAGCTCATAAAGGATTTTTTAAACTCTATATCGATCCTCTTCCTTCATTACGAATGCCAATACTACTATCTCAACTGCACGCAACTAATGCCATTGATACTCTATCTTAGAGATTACCTTCACAATCTGCCATCAACCTCCTAGATAGAAAGGTGTTCACGTACACACACCGTATAAGTATTATAATCAAATGTATAATAATTATGTTGCATGATTCTAAACAAGAATGAAGTATGTATACGATCAATGAAGGATTATCAAATGTTTAATAAGTATGATATCTGATAAGTGAATAAATACGATGCATGACTATCCGTATGAATGATGGAGTAATAAATTGAGGATGATCAAATCTCTTATCAATGAACGATGATAAAATTACTTAAAAGTATGAGGCATGACCCGGATCTACGGATAATGAATGATTAAAATGTCGTAGGATGGATAGCTTTTGTCAATGAAGAGTGATCCAATGCCATACAAGTGTGGTGTATGGCTCTGATAAATGAAGGGTGATAAAATATTGTATATGAATGGTGTATGTTTTAAATAAATGGATAATGAACAAATGTCATCAAAGCATCAATCATGACTTTAAACTTTGTACGTAGATAAAACGCCGTATAGCTAGCTAGGCCTCGATTAATGAATGTCAATAAGTATCATGCACGACTTTGGTCAAAGAGCGATTATCTGATGTCCTAAAATATAGGTATGTATATATGAAGGTATATATGATGATATGTATATAAGTATGCATGCATATATGCCTGTATGATGGCAGGTGTATATAAATGCATATATGAGTATATATGATGATGTTTGGTGAGGTTTGTTGAAATTCTGTGAAGTTGGTGAAGTTTTGTGAAATATTGCTAGTCTTAGGGCCGTATGCAAGAACTTGACTAAGTGGATGCTTTTTTGACACTTGCGTGGGTTTGCTTGCGTCATAATAGGCTAAAAGGTGAAGTGATATTGTGCTCGGGACCGCACTATTGGTCCACTAAGCACTCACTATAATTTCTTGCATACCGCCCTCAGTGATATAGAATGAACAAACGAATGAGAAGGCTCCTTATATAATCATTTAGATGGGTATGTTCTCACCATGGTAGAATCAACCAAGGGATGACTCCTAATTTGAATTGTTTTAGTTATAGATACCTAGACTTATGATGGTACTCCCCGTTTACACTTGGATGATATCTTATAGGCTTCCCCTGTAAATGCATATCTATTTATGTGTACTTGTAAGAATTTATTATGTATGATTGTATTTATTTTTTTATTAATTTATGATTCTATGTATGTAGGCTACGTATTATAGTGTGTATGCATGTAAGTGCTAATTTATAAAGTTTATCTTTATCTTTTATGTACTGTGCAATTTTGTTCACTACACAAGAGTTAAGCAATATTAAACAATTTGGGCATTTGTAGTTTTGTAACGAGTTACAAGTTGACGTTATACCAAATGGGTCAACACTCGCCGCCCGTGATGAGCTACAACACGAACTCCAACACCAAAGCACGAGCTCTGACCTCCACTCTCCAACTGGCACAACTGACTGAGCGGAGCCTTACAACCGACTGTCTGCTCGGGACTCGATCCGCGGCCGGCCGGAAACGATGGAGGTTCCACGCGGCCAGACGAAGATTTGACTTCCGCCGCTAGGACTATCTGGAATTTTCTAGATGCTGCCAGACGCATTCTTTGCTGTTATGTTTATTCTATAGTCTTACCCCCTCCTTTCCTTGCCCCGTTACTCTGTGGATACAATAATGTATACATAGTGATCGCGATTTTTAATAGTCGCTTATTATACCACCGACATAGCTTGGTGAGGACGGCGACTAGGGGCCGTGATTTATTTAATATTCAAAATTCCATTTTCGGCATAATGAGGGACGTCTAAATTATTGTTTGGGACTTATAAATATTTAAACTTAGAATTATGAAATGTTGCACGCAGGTCAATGCGAATGCGCTTGCATTCTCTCCCTTTGTACGAGGTTTAATTATTTAATTGTACTATTTCGTTTTGTTATACATACATAAAGTATATTTAATTTCAGGTATATATTTTCGGTCACGCTTTGGCGTACTCGGCGTCTCGGGCTTACTGCCCGTCCTTTCTTGTTTGCGTATTTAGTGTATATGGATTTATTTAGTTATATATTTAACTGAGAGCACAGGGCACTAAGGTGTTAGAGTTGAGACTTGGCCTTACGTTTTATTCTATATATGGTTTTGGTTCAACGTTATGTTGATTTCTTTAGATCTAAAGGCGCGTAAATGTTTATCTTTTTATTGCCTAAATTTAGATGCTTGCTTAGAGTTGCAATGTAGTATCGTTGATTGCACTTAATGCTATAACCGAGGGAACCATAGATTTCCATGATGGCAATTAATATTACTGTTGAAATGACAACTAGAATATAACTATATGTTCCCCTTTTTATTTTCAGATATTGTAATGCCAATTAATTCCTTTATCTCAGTAGAGTTATTTAAATCTGAGAGGAGAAGCGCTTCACGCCATATTGTTATATTTTGCTCTAATTATGTATTTACCTTCTATTTTGTCCTAAATAAAACAAACTATGTTTATGATTGTTAAACTTCTTGTCTGATTTTCCCATCACACTTCTAATAATATTAGTTAATTGTTACAAGAGGTTTACAGTTTGGGGTGAATAAGCCATAAAAACCAAATAAATATATACTTATATGATGAAATTATTTTATGTTAACGTAATATTGATTATTCCTACTTAGTTAAATTTGTTGATTTTGATTTTTCAACTTTTGCCTAACCATGATAAACTTTCAAAACATTGATTTTCTTCTTAGTCATTTATTTAAACTGTAGCTTCTCTTTCATAAACATGACACTGTTAATCAGTGTTTTATGTTACCATTCAAACAACAAATAATAGGCCCACTTTTATCATTTTTCAATACCATTTTCCAAAACTGTATTCATTATTGCCCCTTACATTATCAGGTTTTGTTGAAATTGTTTTTGAAGAAAACTCAGATTTATACAACATTTTAACTTATTCTCAAAAATTTTAATTTAGTTTGAGCAGTTATTTTTATTCAAACTACAACTCAAACAAACAAGATAATAACCAGCTCTTATAGGTGTAATTACATGTCTAAGAATAAATATAACCATATTAGTTATTTTAGTATAATTATTGACACCCACGAAATCTAATTTGCGAAACCAAAGATCAAGAAATTACATACAATTTTCTGGTTTTCGTTTTCTGGTAATTGTATAATAATTCTGTGTGTTCAGATTTTGTTAAAATCCATTAATTATTCTAAAAATGGTAGAGAAGACATCACACATACGCCTTGCATAAAATTATAACATTTAAAGTTTAAAAGGCCAGAAACTACTAAAAATATACCAGTTATTGTTGTTAATACACCTACCTACAGATTGCAGAATCATTTTTATCTTGTTCAAAGGATTAAAATCTACACATCTAAGAAAGTCCGTGTTATGAGAACAAATTGATCCCAAGTTCATTGTATTTCTTATATTACCAAACCCTTCCTTCACCTCTGACAAGACATCTTGTGAATGTGGGGAATGCCAGGCCTCCACCGTGGTTCGGATCCCACGTATAAACTGTAAGTCCTCCATTTAATCTCACAATCACCCTACCATTACACATTAGCGTAAGTGCGTATAACCCGAACGGGTAGTAAGTCGCGGTGATAATAATAATTTCAATTCAATTTCAATTTCAATTTCCTTTATTATAATGCTGGCCAACAGTCGTAAGACCTATAAGAGGCCAGCACTGAAAGTACACAAGTACCTTACAAATACATATATTTACAAGAGAAGATAAAATAAACAAAAATGGCTAAATAATGTTATATAATGATTAATGATTATAAAAAAAAATTAATTAATAATGATAGTAATAAAAAATAGCAATAATAACAAAAAACTAAAGAGTGGTTAAAAGCATTGACAATATGCAAAAAATAAATCATAAAATTGTAAAATTTAGATATTATAGGCAAAACCTCTTAGTGATAAATTATTGATAAGGGATTTCCTTAAATAACTCTCTGAGTTTAGCTTTTCTTTTATGATAGAAGTTGAATTCGACAAATCTAGAATTGGCGCTATGGATACAACGACCTATAGGACTCACCTTATAAGAGCTATTGAGAAAAAATAATTTTGGATTACGAGAAGCCCGAGAAGGGATATGAACGCTTACATGATCAAGGGCAAATTTGCAATAAATTTTGCTATTGAATATATTAAAAACAAAAAGGGCATCACAATAAAGTCTACGCGAGAAGAGATTTTGGAGCCCTAATTGGTTTCGAATTCTGTCATAATCATAATAAATCCGGTTAATAAAGTATTTATCATAGCACGCAGCAACAAATTTTCTTTGAACGTTTTCCAACCGAAGAGAGTCAGTTAAGGTAATGGAATTCCAAGCAACAGTAGCATATTCTAACTTAGATCTAACCAGGGCGTAGTACAGACATAAAAAACAGTCAACAAATATAATAATAATAGTAAAAGTATTTATTCAATAATTACAAATCATTATAGTTCATGAGTTATAAGGGGGTAATTTTCCTATTCTAAGATTCTTACATACCATCTTTAAGGTAAAGTAGTTAATGAAAGTGGTTGGAAACTAGTAGAACTAGACAGTCGTATAAGGTGTACACAAGTAAATGTTTATAATATTTACTATTACATTATATGCCACATAATTCATTCTGCACACTTCATATGAATGTCTAGTCATACTAAATTTCAGCCACATATCTTCATTACATTGCCTTAACAATGGTATGTAAAGAGCATGAAATTTGACCATTTATAACCCTAAACTGTAATGATTTGAAATCATTTTAACATTTTATAGCTTATAATTATACACTTATTAAAATTGTGCAATAATTTGATTTAATGTTGAATGACCTTACTGTTATCAGATGAAATAATTATTTATATTAATATATTTACTAACGCAATAACTAAGCTAGCTAACTAAAGTTGTTGAATCCAATCGTTCTTATTTCGAGAGAAAACAATGTTTCCTTGGCTCTGTGAGATGAATCGACGTTAACTTGAGCAACGTTAGGTTTGCATTTGTTATTTCAATGACTTGTCAAATTAGTTTATTTTATATCGAAAATATATCATACAAAATTATTTGAAAAATGTAAATATTTTTTCCAACAAACACTCTACCCAAATAAATATTAGTATTTCTACTCCATCTAGATATTAACAAATATAAACTTAATTTATAGATAATAATTATATTGTAAGTACACGTTTAATACAAAATGTGGATAATATGTTGGGCTCTGACGTGGAAAATCTTCTCACGAACTCTTCTATAAGAAATATTATTATTATTATTATTATTATTATTATTATTATTATTAGCACCGCGTCTTACTACCCGTTCGAGTTATACGCACTTACGCTAAATGTGTAATGGCAGGGTGATTGTGAGATGAAATGAAGGACCTACAGTTTAACGTGGGATCCTAACCACGGTGGAGGACTGGCATTCCACACATTCACAAGCTGTGATAAATAATAAATACTTATAGATTATAGCTATAGACCTACATTTGTTAAAATTGTACAGTAAAGTTTTTACTGTAGAATGATCTTAAAGTGATAACATAGAAAGCTATTATTATTATTATTATTAGCACCGCGTCTTACTACCCGTTCGGGTTATACGCACTTACGCTAATGTGTAGCCTAATGGTAGGGTAGGTGATTGTGAGATGAAATGGAGGACCTACAGCTTAACGTGGAATCCGAACCACGGTGGAGGCCTGGCTTTCCCCACATTCACAAGCATAGAAAGCTGTTTCATAAAATAACACATTAGAGGAACTACTTGATCTTATACTTACTCGTCCATAAAATAAACTGAGGTAGATAACAATGTCCGAGGAAATGGATTGATGATATTTCATGCATTAATTAATTAATTAAATTATTTGTCACCAAATCCCATTACCCGTTCGGATTTTATAGGCCTACATAGATACTTATTGCGTTAATAAAGTAAGAATAAGAATGGTTGTGTTTATAGGAAGTGTCTCAGCATTTGCGCAGAGTGATAGTGGAAAAGACAATAGTAAAAAACTCAGTTCACCCAATTAGGATACGAACCCCAATTTCCCTATCACAAACTGTCCAGTGTATTGTGAGCTTGATGACTTCTTAGACCATTTGACCACCAAAGTATAATTTATTAACGTACAAGGTTTATTTCTGATAACATATTAATTAGGTCTTAGTGATAGTTTGTGTGTTTAAGTATATTATATGTTGATATAAAATAATCAAGTTACCCACGTTGGTGGCAGCATGGTCTAAGGTGCTAGTCTCGCAATAGACGTGACTGCCAAAGACGGGTAGATTTGGGTTTAATCCCTGTCGGGTACACTGAGGGTGGTTTTCCTAAATGGTTTTCCACCCTCCCGCCACGTCATTGTGGATACACTTCCTCTGAATGAAATCTTGATAATCCCTAACACATTAATGTAATTAGTAGGCTACATAGGCGTATAGCTTGATAATAATAATAAGAATAACACCAGTGTGTAAGTTGTGGGCTGATACAGCTGTATCTGTTTAATGGGCCCAGAACTCTTTATATCGAGCCAACACATAATACTCATAAATGCGAGAAAAATAGTTTTTCTACAAATGTTTTGGCGATTACTTGACCCCATCTGACTACTCCATGACATGTCCACTGCTCTTTTTACCTATATTAATAAACAAATGACACTGTTTAATGATCTGAAACAAAGTGAGCCTGTAGATGAAGCTATGTAACATTCAGCCTACCGAATAGATGGACGGTCTCCATAAGCCGACCACGTGGGTGTATCCTCTAGCTGAGTTGTTATCGGCTATGTAATATATGTTACCTGCTGTCTGCCTGGTATATTGTGTGTTTGTATGGTGGAATGTGGTCCGGCAACTTTTTAGGCCACACACTTTATCCGATGCAATGTGGCCACCGCATGGTGAACTCCAGAGACTCTGCTCACACTGCTTTACTTTCCGAGTCGGGAAGGAGGAAGGGGGGAGGGGTATGAGGATAGCAATTGCTCTGTACCATATGGGTATAGTAGTGGCAATCATTCATTCAATAAAAGGAACCAATAAGAATCTTTTATTGAAAACAATTTGATGTATTTTTAAACTACAAGCAACTATATTGAAATCTAGATCAATATTTTAATTAATTTATAATAGTACTCAGCCCCGATAGAGTCAATACTGGGTGTTAGTCAGATAAACTACTCAACTGAAGGAAATATGAAGAGAATAAAATAGTCAAGGTATTTACCTTGAAGTTCATCAGGAGAAAGGATAGCGAACCAGACTATTAATAACAAAAAATTGCTATCGCAGATAGCTGATGAGAAATCAATCCTGCCTCATGGGTCAGATTGATAGATACTGATTGCTCACCTAATTTTGTACACGTAGCTTAATAGGTAGGTATCCTAACTAAATCATTAGATCAGAATCACAAAAACATAAATTTATCATTTATGAAAATAAAACGAGCAAATGATAGAGATAGTTGTAATCGACCGGAGTCAAACCAGTGTCCGACTGACTATAGGTATATAGGTAGGCAGTAGCCACTTTCTGTCTTCAGTTCCAACTCGTGTTCACAGAGGTCGCCCGCTAGACTTCACGCACAGATTCAATAAACTTTGGACCCACCCCCCTTCGGTCGCTGCAAGGTCTAATGCGCTACTCTCTCAGAAGACTAGACTGCCAATGGTGGGGAGATTGAGGTTCGAATCTCGATCGGGTGTACTGGAGGTTTTTTCCTAAATTGGTTTCCACTCTCCCTCCACGCAAATGCGGGTGTACTTCCTATAAATGTTACCTTATTCCATAGGCTATTATCGCAATTAGTACATAATTAGTACGAGTAGTGAAATGCGTTGCAAATATTATTATTATTATTATTATTATTATTATTATTATTATCCCCACGTCTTACTACCCGTTCGGGTTATACGCACTTACGCTAATGTGTAATGGTAGGGTGATTGTGAGATGAAATGGAGGACCTACAGTTTAACGTGGAATCCGAACCACGGTGGAGGCCTAGCATCGTTGCAAATAAAAGTGAATTAAAAAAATAATTATTTTGGGAATGAGACGCGCGTATCATTTATTAGGTAAGTGATCCGGAACAAATAGTATTATCTTATTTTCACATACGATCCGCCTCGGTGGCGTAGCTAGTTAACGCGCTGGTTTCATGTCGAGCTAGACTGCCGAGGACGTGGAGAACGAGGTTCTAATCTAGCTCGGGTGAACTGGATCTGTTTTTCCTAAATGGCTTTCCACTCTCCATCCACGCAATTGCGGGTTCACCTCCTCTATATTCTACCTTCCCAATTATTAACCCATTATTGTAGTTAGTACTTAAGCGTATAATCTGAATGTGTAGTAAGGGGTGGTGCTAGTATAATTTTCATATATGACTTAGGGAAACGTACCAATGTGACTACTGTGGCTGTATATGTATTTGGTTGTGTGTCACTTCCTTATTATTTTTCTACCTAAACATAGTTATCGTCCAAGTTTGAAACACACGGAGCTGACCATGAATTTTTTTGTATTACTTCAGAATGTTATTTTGATGTGACCAATATCTAAAAGCTTGAACAATTCCAGTGGGTTTAGTGCAACAAATAAAACAAACAGTGTTTTGTTACAGACATCGAAGTTAATGTCCTTATTCAAAGTAGTGAGTAATGAATACAAAATATCGACACTTCCTTATGAAAAACACTTTAACACAAAACAGTTGGATGGGAATTTATGATAAATAAATCAATTTTAAATGGTTTCATCAAATCTCGATACAAACATAATTTGCACTAAAGTATGATTTTACTTTACCGATCATTAATATAACAAAGTGGGGAATGACAGGCCTCCAACGTGGTTCGGATTCCACGTTAAACTGTAGGTCCTCCATTTCATCTCACAATCACCCTACCATTACACATTAACGTAAGTGCGTATGACCCGAACGGGTAGTAAGACGCGGTGCTAATAATAATAATAATAATAATAATAATAATAATAATAATAATATAACAAAACATTAAAAACTATAGAAAGGCTTTTATGATAATAGTAAGAGGTAGGAATGAAAGTATTTTTTGGTAGATTTACACTAACATTTTCGTGGAGATAGAATGGGAAAATCACTCTCAACTCAACTTATTAGAATTCGTCAGAAAAATTAAATGTGAGTCAGATGCTAGTGAGGGTCGATATCTTTACAGGCGTACATACATACATACATATATATAATTATGTATCTATGATTCTTTTGATTCTTAGTTTCATATTAACAGTAGGCTAACTAGTTAAAGAGTGTCTAAATAAATAATACTTGGCGAAGTATAAATGGTTCACCCCTTTGGTTTATTACTTTTATATACAACTAAGAGCTATACAAAACAATTTTTATTGCCAAATTACTTTGCAAAAAATTGAGTTTATTTTGAATCCAATTGGTATATATTTTTAAATTGAATGGAAATAAGTTTGGTACATAAGTATTGACATTGCTTGTAATGGACTTAAATTTAATGAAACCAATTTCGATTTGACTAAAAATGGCATTTTTTGATGAACTGATCAGCAAAAAACTATGTCCAAATAAAAAAAGGAACATATTTATAATGGTTGTTCGTCAATATAAAGTTCACAAGAATCTTTTTCATCTTGAATCACACTATATATAACAATCAAACGATTGAGATGTCAGTAATGAATTTCAATGTAGTTCTATTATGAGTGACACTAGACTTAGCGAATACAAAAATACCGGGCTCAAGTCACTATCATTTTAGACTTTTATACTGCTCACATATGTATATGTACCATCGGACAACTGGACCGGGAAAATATATTTTAGATCTTTGAAAGGAAGACGTTCAATCGAAACAAAATCTTATAGGCATCAACCTGATATTAAAATAACATTTTTTGTATGAGTCACAAGAGATATTTTAAGAAACTGAGCTCATTTTATTGACACTCAAGGGAACACCGAGTGAAAATAGAGCACAAATAGAGGAGCTACGCTGAGGCGTAGTGTTAGGCGAGGCGCGTGTTCAGAAGGCATTGAGGAACAGCTATAAAAAATGGTCACATTTATAAAAGAAGTGATACGTAATAATCAAATAATCTCATTAGTAAAATAGTAATGTGAGTTTTGTACACCTAGCCTACCAAGGTCGACCACGTACTTATAAAAAATATTATTCCAAGCGGAGTAGTTTCAATGATTATGTAATCCACGCTAGATACTCACAAATTAAGAAACTCATTATCTAGAAGAATTACGCTCACTTTGTCATAGCTTGTAAAAATACCACTTGCATGGGGCATCCAGCCCCTTGAAAGATTATATATTACTTTGCTAAATATTGTTTTGGTTTTTTTAATAACCACATCTATTTAACCATAGTATAGCTATATTACCATACACTATGTTGGTCCACACCTACATATGTACGTACGAGATGTCATGCTTCGCTCTTGCTCTAAGTTGAACATTTTACTGACCGACCTCCCCTTCACTCTTGTTGGAGCAGAGTATGATCTGATAAAAAGTTCACTCCCTCTGTACGACACTCTGATGGGGGGTATCACATACACGTGTGGCCATTTAAAATACCGCCAGACCAAACTGATCAGTGAGTGTTTTTTGAGAGAAATGGTTCAATAATTTCTGACTCTTTGATTGGTTAACATAACGCATCACATGAGCTTAGAAATATATATATATTAGAGAGGTTAGTTAAATACCTCTGGTATTCTGTCTTTAGTAAAGTTCAGCGTACAACCCGAACGGGTAGTAAGACGCGGTGCTAAATAATAGTAAAGTTCATGAGTAGTTCAAAAACTTTGACATCAGACATTTTGTTCGTCTGCTTGGGGCACCCTTGATTAAGCTGAGTTCTTTGAGCTCTAAAATAGCTTATTTTAGTTTGTGATGACTATGCTCATTGATAAAGGAAGGGATAGTAGACTGGTCTCCACTCACTCCGTCGCCTGGTCAGGCATCAGGATGTACTGATAAGTAAATATAAAAGAACAGCTATCAATTGAGTTAAAAGAGATTGAATGCTAGAGTTGCTTCTTGCTTGTCATGCAGAAATTGAGTGAGAATTGAGAAATAGTGTCATTTGTTCTTCCTCCACAGTCCACCCTAGTAAACATTTAATCCCAACATGAGTAAAGATAGCAAAAAAGTGGTTTCTATCAAAACCGATCCGATATCGGAGTGAAAGTACTAATCATAGAAAAAGTATCGGAAAAAAGTATCGAGTAAAAATACTAGTATCGAAAGGAGAATATCGATATTAGTAGAGTATTAATACTTTTTTCGCATCCCTACAGACAAGGATGGGCCTTTTGAGGTGTTCGGTGTGGCCTCTTCGCATACTCTGTCCATTATGTCTCTTCTTCGTTTATACATAAATTATAAATTATAAATTCTCATTGTGTTCCTACTATATAATAAAATTAAATGTTTTATTAACTGTTTGGATGTTACTTTATAGAACTCCATTCTTGAGTGATTTTCTATCAGAGTTTATCATATTACGTGCTGATACATACAGGTGGGGCAGAAACAATTAGACGATTAGTAACTAGAAAATTAACACTTTAATTGAAAAGTAAATATTCACTTACTATATAAAATAAAATTACATAATACACTTTTTCACTTTTTGAAGATAATGTTATTGAGGTGAGCTCCACAGGACTTCAAGTATTCCACCCACCCTGCGGGTATTATACAATTGAGTTTGAAAGTAAACCAAGATTCATGGAGAACAAACTTGAGAAAAAGCGAAAAAACTATTTATGTCAAATATTTTATTATTTGTATTTTATTTTTTAATAAGTGTTCCTCTATATTTTGTTTTATTATTTAGCACCGCGTCTTACTATCCGTTCGGGTTATACGCTTTAAGTACTAATTACTCTAATGGATTAGGTATTGTGAAGGTTGAATTAGAGGAAGTGAAACCGCATTTGCGTGTAGGGAGAGTAAAACGCCACTCAGGTAAAACCACCCCCAGTTCTCCCGACTGAGATTCGAACCTCGATCTCCCCGTCCTCAGCAGTCGAGCTCAACACGACTAGCGCGTTAGCCAACTACGCCACCGAGGCGGGTGTTCCTCTATAAATATAGCCTGTAATAAATATAAATACAATTTAAATTTGTCCTCGTTAAATAAAAAGGAAAAATAGTAGACTATGAGGTATTAAAATATAGTATATTTTTTTCAATTGAGAAATTACATCTGGACACAGGAATCAAACCCAGGATCTATGGCTTAGTACGCTAACGCTCTGTCCACTGAGCTATAATGGAGTCAACCAGAGTTAGGCTGATTCTTCATTTATATTTATGGCAGAGTTTGTGATGGACGTGCTGTACGTTAGAGCGTTGGCGTACTAAGCCAAAGCTACCGGGTTCGATTCCCCTGTCCAGGTGTCATTTATAAAATTAACGAATTTGATATTTATATGCGTCTATAACCGTAATTGACAAATATAGTAGCTAGGCCGTTTAATATATATAAAAAATACATTAAATTATATTTAGGTTAAGTATATTTTATAATTTTTGATAAAGTTTACTGAACATGAACTGTGTGGCCTTATGAGTACTCTGTGAAGTGACACGCGGTCTTCCAATGTCAAATTGTTCTCCAGCCCTGGTCTAAGGCATCACTTTCGTGTTGGACTGGCCTGCCGATGACGGGGAGATCGGGGTTCGAATCTTGACTTGTTTTACTATGGTTCCTCCACTCTCCTTCCATGAAACTGCTGGTATGTTACATATAAAATGTTCCCTTCCTCATCCCTACTCCATTAGAGTAATTACCATATAAGCGTATAGCCTGACCAGATTATAAGACGGGTGGTAGAAAACATAGCACTAAACGATTGCGTTAAATATTGCCTATAGTGATACTAGTGATACGCCGGAATATGGTCCCTATCACTTATTTTAAGCTATAACTTCCGTCCAAAGTGTAGAGCTAACGATTGTTATCTTTCTTTTTTTAATGAGCATCACCTACGTAGCACTTACAGTTGCTTTAAACTTTGTCGTTAGTACTTCACCGGAAGAAGGTGGGTGGGGAAAAGTTGGCATCAAGTTGGCTCCGCCCACTGATTATGCGTTTATAAAGATGGTTACACAAATAAAAACGCTTAAGTTTTAAGACATAAAGTTTTACTTGAGAGTGTGACTTAGAGAATTAAAAATACGTCAGGCAATCAAATCAGAGATGATTGTGACTTTCACAATAAAATCTTTAACTGTTGACCTCACATATTCGGAATTTTGGAAACATAAAGTCGAATTTGTTTGGCAAGCAAATAAAACAAAAGTATTTTCCTGTGGATGTTTAAAGACTTTTAGAGCTAAAAGCAAAGGAAAAGCTAACCAATTTTTCTAGTTAGTCTAATATGTGATAATGTATCACGATTATTCACTTAATATAATTAATATGGAGCAGGAGATATTCTATCAAATTTCTGAACTACTATTTGATATATTAAAAATAACTATATATACATATATATATATATATATATAATGTTTTATTTTTTACAACCTTGGTATTTACACACACTTTTCTATGACCTTACCAAATGTAGACGTTCAGCCATTAAGGTTATTTAACAAGGTTATATAAAGCAAGTATCAGAAAATAAAAGGATGACGTCTGATGGCTTTTACTGTACGATGATTTTTTTCTCTTAATTTAGCACCGCGTACTACCAACCGTTCAGGTTGTACGCTGATAAATAGTTGACTGCTATAATTCGTATAGGCCTATATAAATAAAGTGAATATATTTTGGTTTCTCTTTAGAAACATATACCCTTTATTCAACTAAAATTAAAGCTAATTAATTATTATAAAGCCACGCCAGAAAGTTAATTTCCCTTCCTGTCTCTACCTTAGTGGTTGGGATTCAAATACGAACCCAATCTAGTGGGAATGAGATTTTTTTTTTCCCTCCCGCTCTTCAGGCGAATGTTTGTTAGTTCATTTTAGCTTGAGCATCATTATTTCCCCTTTAGCTATATTATTTAAAGGATATAATGGTGGAGCATATATTATATATTTATTTGTGATATGTGTTTGTAAACGTTCATTTTCTTTCTCCCTACATAGATATTGCCGTTAAGTAACCTCTATGTTAAAACGTATAAGAAGAATTAAATGGTTCAACATATTCACACATGTTATCTCATATTGTAAATTAGTGTTTCGTATAGTTCCAAATTTTCAATAAGTGGTTTTTAATAAACTAACATTAAATAAAATTTCCTTCTGAAACATTAAATTAGGTTATTTATAACATAATACTTCCTCAAATATCCATTTGGGTCAAAACAAGTTTAGCCATTTTCGAAAAAAATATCAGTCTTCACTTAACTAACATTAAGTGAATATTTCTCCGAAAAACAAGTTTAGGCTGAAGCCTCAGGTACAGACAGACATTCATACTGATAGAATATGGTAAAACCCACAGCTTTGAGTTCATTAAGATCCATCTAAATCTCAAGGTCAAAACTTTACGATAAAAATATTCGCTTTATTTTAGCAATTAAAATAAATAGATTTGGTGCCAGTCTGGAAAATCAGCGAAAGCACTCACCGGACTGATGAGTTTTGAAATATATACTTTTATTATTACCCTCGAATTCTTGAATTAGATATTGGTAACTTAAAACTAATTGCTTTAATTGCATAGGCTATACAGATTGAATATTATTAAGCCATGTTTAGTCTACATATTAACATGATAATATGTCGCGAGCCTAACGGTGAATAATATCAGTCTTAGTCCAGCTTGTAGGATTCAAACAACGGACTCCCAAGTCTGAGTTAATTATATTAACTAGAATAACTCGTACATAGGTGTAATGTATCCAAATCAAACTTTTATATTGATTTATTTAGAGCTATAATTGTAAACAATTTTTTTTTACCGTTGCATTCGTAGATCCGTGCAGTTGGCAGCACCACAAATGGCACAAATTATAAGCCCTATGTCAATATTTAATGTTGAATTTGTGGCACAAGAATATCCTAGGCTCATATTTTGTGCCCCATAGTTTTTGTGATAAAACCAAAAAACTCTGGGTGCTGCCAAATTCACGTAGCAGCACCCATAACGGCACAAATTATGAAACCTATGCCAATATTTAGTGCTGAAATTGTGCCACAAGAATATACTATCCCACAACATTTGTACCACTGTAGTTTTCAAGAAATCACTCTAAAAAAAGTGGGTGCTGCTGGCAGCACCCATAACGGTACACATTCTGAAACCTATGCCAATATTTAGTGCTGAAATTGTGCCACAGAAATATCCTATCACCACAATTTGTGCCGCTATAATTTTCGTGAAAATGCCGAAAAACACCGTGGGTGTTGCTGGCAGCACCCATAACGGCACAAATTCTGAAACCTATACCAATATTTAGAGCTGAATTTGTTCCACAAAAATATCCTATCCTTTAAATCTGTGCCATGATCATTTTCAATCAAACATGTATAAACTTTGTAGCTTCACGCTGTAATTCCCTCCTCGAAGGCCACTTCATTTCTCTTTCCCCTCTTAATACATTATGCTGACTACACAGCGCTGTCTTTGAGTGAATGTTTATCCCGGGGATGGGAAACCTTTTTAGACTGGAAGTCCTCATTGCGTGTCACTTCACGGATTCTTTTTAAGACTTCACACTCATTTTACTGTTGTACATTACATTTTTACCAAAATTTAATAGTGTACTAAAATTATAAAGATCGATGAGATTGGTTAATTAATATAAAAAATGTATGCTTTAAAATGATTTTTTATTTTAGTTAATTAAAATACACACCGTTTTGTAATGTATCTCTGCATATACTATCCTAATGTTTAGTGTCTTTCAACATAATCAAGACTCCCCTAAATTACCTAGTACGCTGAAATCATGCACAGTGATAATATTGACTTGGTTTCTTGGGGTTTCATAAGGTTACACAAAGTTTTCTTTTAAAGTTAAAGATCTAACTAACACCTAAAAAACACTAAGAGTAATTTACTTTTGAGTAAAAAGAGAAAAAACAATTTTATCGTAATTGGTTTTCACGATTTTTGTTAAAACTCATATCTTGGTACAATATAATATTACTAGCAAATTGGCTTATCTAATCGTCTCGGGAAAATGATTTAAAGGGTACTTGGTACGTGCTCGTATTTCCAATTTTTAGTATAGACCATGAGACATACTCGACGGATGAGGCTTACATGGGGTTATTGTAACAATGCATATTGATTAATTTATAACTAAGAGGAGAAGGATTTGAAAGCCATTATCTAGATCAGCAGGAAACTACGGGCCGCATACGGCCTGCGTCACCGATTTGTGTTTCTGAAGGATTTTGGACAGTCGAATACATCCCATTAACGATAACAGTTTGAGTAGTTATCAAACAACATTTAGGTAGGCTAAGAAGCAACATGAGTCATGACATATTTACATTTATTTGCTATGACATGTTAGATTTTATCTGCTACTTTCTTTGTGTACCAAAGTTATGTAGTTATATGACTAATTAATACATGTATTTTTGTATGAAAATAAATTTCCTTATTTAGTAAATTTAGATTTTTGTCACATGCTAGAGACCTTACAGATGTCCATGTGGCCCTCGGGGATAAAAGTTTGCCCACCTCTGATCAAGATCTGAATTATGGCGTTGATAAAAGACAAAAATGTAAGTTTTAATAATTTGTTAGGTAACTAGAACACCTACGTAATTTGTCCACCAATTTTCTGCTATTTACCTTATCGGGAAGTTAGAGAATACCTCTGGATTGACAAACATCATCCAACGCACCCAATAAGCACATTTAAAATCAAATAAATGTAATGGCTTCCAAACTGCCTGAAGGGCACCCTCAATACACCTGACTGAAATTTGAACCCTGATCTCTCCATCATTGGTGGCTCAGTCTATTGTGAGAGTTACATCCCAAATAATATCTTACAATTGAAAAGGGTTTGTAAATAAAATAAAACAATCATCCTTTTGGAGTACATAAGCTCTCTCAAAGGCTTGACAAGAGCTAGTGACGAACGTATTTAACTGACTCACGCTCAAACCACCCCTAAAGCGTTTATCAACAGTTCATTTGTGCGAATGTGTCGACTCGTGCAGCTTGTGTAAACACCACACGGGACACAAACACACTCACACACACTCACACACACATATATACATATACATATATATATATATATATATATACACACATATATATGTGTGTGTGGGTGTGTGTGTATCTGTCCAGTGTGGTGTTTACACAAGCTGCACGAGTTGACACATCTATACACACATGACTAGTTATATATATATATATATATGTGTGTGTTTGTCCGTATATTTTACCTTGCAGCCACAGCTACCCACAGCAAATCAATGGTGTTTGTGTGTGGTAGTAGCCTTGAATTTCCCATCGTGCACTATGGTGGTTGCGTGTCGGTGGCTGTGGAGGTGTGGGAGATATGGTGGTTGAAAGTGGTCGACCTCGGGCAAAGTGAAAAGTGAAAGATTGAAAATTATAAAGTGAAAAGTAGAAGGTGAAAAGTGAAGTGTAAAAAGTGAGAACTGGACCGGAAGGATCGAGAATGTTCAGGAATGTTCGAGGACCATTATGTGTGGTTGGTGGGGATGGCTTCTGACGCTATATTAGGCGAAGCATGATGTGCATGCATCAATTTACTTTTAATAAATGAAAGAGTACGGATAAAAGGAAAAGGAAAAAATTAAAAATTAAAAGGTAGAAAGTGAAAAATGAATAGTAAATGTGAAAATATAAAGGGAAAAGATGCCAAAGCGCAAGGGAGAAATTTCGCCATCCCGAATCGTATTGCAATGACAGATGGCGCGGAGAAATGAAACTGAAGAAGAAAGAAAAGCACGTCTAGCATTGCTACGAGACAATTCTCAACGGAACAGAGATAATCGGACAGAAGAGCAATGTGAAAACGTTAGGGAAACAGATCGAATAAGATAACGAATGCGTAGAGAAAGAGAAACAAGTGCACAAGAGGATGGAATAAATAAACGAAATAGAGAGAGCATTAGTAACCTTCGCTTAAGCGAGCTGGTTGAGGCGCAATTATTGGAATCAACCGTACATGTTGTGCGTGAAAAGAGGCGAGGAAGCTACATTCTTGAACACGAAGCGTTTCATTATGACTCACTAAAGATTATGATGAACATCCAAGTGTAGTAATTGGGAGGATGGTTAAAATATGTAAGTTTTGTAAAGAAAAAAAAGTGCAATGTAGAAACGCTAAGTGTCTGCTGCAAAAGTGGTAAAATTATATTACCAGCACTAATTTTGCCGGCACCTGAATTTTTTGACTATATGAATGGAGAAACACCGAGATCAAAATACTTTTTACGAAAAACTAGACGTTACAACGCATGTTTCCAAATTGCATAATTTGGAGCAACAGCAATAACCGAAGAGGAAGTATTTAATCTGGTGTTAAGAGTCCAAGGACAAGTGTATCATAAAATTGGGTCATTATTACCACTTCCAAATGAGACTCTGAAGTTTTTACAAGTTTACTTCATGGGAAGCGAAGAAGATGAAGTATTATTATTATTGCTACTAAAATTAATGACACCCCTAATACATATATTGACTATACACATGGGGATTACCTTAATCTCTACAATGACCTAGCTACTGCTGATTGGTCTTGTGTTTATTCTACTAAGGATGTTAATTTGGCTGTAGATAATTTTACCAAGTTAGTTCAAAGGAAAATCAGAACGCATATTCCTCAAATTACCATTCTTAATTCATCCAAATATCCTATTTGGTTTTCTTCTACACTTAAATACTATATTAGGAAAAAAAACAATTTTTTCAAAAGGTTTAAACAAACAAATAATAGTGTATTCTATACTCATTTTTCTCATTTTCGTAGATTAGTTAAAACTACTTTGATTATAGACAGAGCCAACTGGATGAACTCAATTGAAAATAGTATTAAATGCAAACCTAAAGATTTTTGGAAATTTGTTAAAAATAATCGTATGAATAAAGTTTTCCCATCCAACCTAGAAATTAATGGCAAGTCTATAGTGGATCCTTTATTAATTGCTAATGAGTTTGGGACCTACTTTCATTCCGTTTATAATTCAGCTATTCCTGTCTTACCCTGCCCCGTTATTGAAACTAGTGCGCCCTTGTATCCATGCCACATAACACCCTTGGATGTTGCTAATGCTATAAAAAAATTGAGTTCTTCTAGATGTGCCGGGACAGATGGAATTCCAAGTTTTATTGTTAAAGGCTGTGCCAGCATTTTCAGCCCTTTGTTAGCCTATATTTTTAACATTAGCCTATCAAATGAAACTTTTCCTCTTACATGGAAACAATCTGTTGTCATACCTATCTATAAAAAAGGGGTAAGAACAAATGTTTGTAATTACAGACCAATTTCCCTCTTAAACACTTTCTCCAAAGTATTCGAGAAAATCATACATGAGCATACTTTCCACCACCTTAAAAATAAACTATCAGATAATCAACATGGCTTTATAAAAAATAAATCTACTGTCACGAATTTAGTAGAATTTCTTGGGCATGTTGCCCCTCAAGTCTCTGCCCAAGGTCAGGTTGATGCTATTTATTTTGACCAAAGTAAGGCATTTGATTTATGTCAGCATAATATTATTCTCTCTAAGCTTGGTAATTTTGGACTCTCTCACTCTTATGTAAATTGGTTTAGCAGTTATTTGCATGAAAGATCATTCATTATTAAAATTGATTCACATACCTCAAATACATTTTTAGCACCCTGTGGCATACCTCAGGGTTCTAATTTAGGTCCTCTTCTCTTTAATGTGTTTATTGATGACATTGGTAAATATTTGAACTCGTCTAGTTATTTACTCTTTGCTGATGATGTAAAATTATTTAAAACTATCAAATCAATAGCAGATTGTATAGATTTACAAAATGATGTAAATGGTATTTTACAATGGTCTTTGGAAAATGGAATGTCTATCAATAAATCTAAGACCAAATCTATATCTTTTACTAGGAAAACTAATCCTTTCTTTTTTACTTATAAATTGGGCAGTGATAACATAGTTCGTACACTTTGTATTAATGATCTTGGTGTCCTCCTGGATAACAAACTTTATTTCCACTATCATGTTGACCATGTCATTTCCCAGTCATTGAAATTACTTGGGCTTATTAAATTTATTACTATATCATTTAAGAAAGTTGACTGTTTTTTATGTCTGTATTACGCCCTGGTTAGATCTAAGTTAGAATATGCCTCTGTTGCTTGGAATTCCATTACCTTAACTGACTCTCTTAGGTTAGAAAACATTCAAAGAAAATTTGTTGCTGCATGCTATGATAAATTCTTTAGTAACCGGATTTATTATGATTATGACAGAATTCGAAACCTCTTAGGGCTCCAAACTCTCTTCTCGCGTAGACTTTATTGTGATGCCCTTTTTGTTTTTAATATTTTCAATAACAATATTTATTGCAAATTTGCCCTTGATCATGTAGGCGTTCATATCCCTTCTCGGGCTTCTCGTAATCCTAAATTATTTTTTCTCGATAGCTCTTATAAGACGAGCCCTATAGGTCGTTGTATCCATAGCACCAATTCTAGATTTGTCGAATTTGACTTTTATCATAAAAGGAAAGCTAAACTCAGAGAGTTATTTAAGGATGTCCCATATCAATAATTTATCATGTAGAGGTTCTGCCTATATTATTTAAACTTACAATATTCTGATTTATTTTTTGCATAATGTTACTGCTTACTATTTAGTTATTTGTTTTTAATGTTATTTTCTATTCTTATTATTATTAACTACTTTTTATCTTGTAACTATTCATCAGTATATAACATTATTTAGCCATTTTTTGTCTATCAATTTTTCTTGTGTGAATGTATTATAAGGTATGTACGCGTGTACTTTTCAGTGCTGGCCTGTTATAGGTCTTAAGACTGTTGGCCAGCACTATAATAAAGGAAATTGAAATTGAATTGAATGATTATTATTATTATTAGCACCGCATCTTACTACCCGTTCGGGTTATATGACTCAATTTATAAAAGTGATATATTTATGTGGCACAGCCTAATGAATAGTAAATAATATCCTGTGACCTGTATTAAAGATTTTTTAGAATTTAGGTTACACAAGTAGTAGTGATAGGCGGTAGTACATTAAAGTGTTTTATGGCAAATTAAGGCAGCACCAACTATGAAAATGGGGTTTTGAGCCACAAATTCAGCAAATATTACTGGCAACATTTTCGAAATTTGGGTTATTAAACTGCTGTTAGTAGCTAACGAAAGTTTTCTGCTATTTTCACGAAAAATATTAAAATGCCAACTTTATCGCACAAAAAACTATTTGAACACTAAATATCCTCACGTGTTTCTCAAATGTGTAACATTAGCGGTGATATCAGATAAGACTAGAAGCTTATCTGAAAGAGAGGGGTTTTCTGCATCAGCAGTCGCATGGTTTAAAAGGAGTCAGCCTTATGTTATACTGATTGCTGCTGACTGTGAGGACAAGGCAAGAATCTTATTCAGGTGGTTTTGAACATATTATTATTTATCACCTCTCCCCACCCCTTTTACACACACACACACACACACACACACACACACACACACACACTCATACACACTCCACGCTAATGTAGGTGCACTTCCTCTAAATGACCTTCCTTAATTTGAACATGAGGCCACTGGTATGCGCTAAATATTGTTGCTATTCCTAATTAATATTTATTTTTAATCTAGTTCTAATAATTTGTTTTATTAATCACCGATAATTTACTATCTCAAAAATAATTAGATATCTGTATTGTAAAATGTCTGGTTTAGAATATTATGAGTTTAGAGAGCATACAAGCCTTTATCTAAAAGACAAGAATATTCACATTTTATGAAGGGGTTACCATTTTCCGCTACTTACAGTCAGTGCTTACAATGGCTGCAGATATGTTCTAACGGCTAACCCCCTCACGCCACGCTCCTTCCTGCGTTACACTCAATGCCAGAAAATTATAGCCTCATATGTCCTCAGTTAGTTTCCTTTGACGTATCACCTTAAATGATCAGTGAAGCTTTATTTAAATCAATGTCTTGAAACAGAACGATGATACGTCATCGCTAATACTTATTCGCGTAGTGTTTTAATGAGCAATAATAATAAAACATACCATAAAAGTCTAGGTGTGCCTTCATATATTTTCTATTTTTCCCTCACTGTGGAGTTGTACTAGAATAACAAATTAAGCCGTAGAGCATTGTTGTTCTTGAGACAAGTGTGTGCCTTGCCCAAAAAAGACATTTCACATAAGTTTCAGGTGCGTTCAATTTCCTGAATGGAAAGACAGAGGTTGATATACTCTGTTAACTGCGTTGAGGGCAGTAGCAGCGCGTCGCCGCTTGTGCGCGTGCGCTCTTCGCAAACCGGACGCGCGTGACCACAGTGAACGTGACGACGTGACACTAAAAAAACCCGCTAACTCACACCCACAATTGAGTTTAAATCCCAATGAATAGGATTTCCCAGACGTAGAGCTTATTTATAACTGTCAAAGGAATATGAACGTTTTTTGTTTTGAGTTCCTCGTCTTACTAACTATCCGAGGCTATTTACCCTAATGTTCTGGTGCCAGAAAGGTAAAATGTAGTGGAAATGTACCCGAATTTGCGTGGAGGTAACGTAGGAAATCATCTAAATACAACTCAGTACACCTGTCTGGAATTCGAACCCCAACTTCCATATCAGCAACAAACGAGACAAGAAAATACTACTAAATAATTTAAAACATTAAATTACTTATGGTTCATTAATTGGTTTTCCTTCATTTACCACTCCTCCAAATTAGAGCCCTAGATTAATTGATTAGCAAGCAAACTACCGTAAGAATCGATTTGCTACACCATAACAAAGTCTGTAGCATGTCTATCAACATAACTAAGTGTCATGGTTAAATTCCCAGTACGGCTGAAAAAACTACCATCGGCTAAATCGGAACCTACTCTTCCACGATGATAAATTAACGACCTGAAGGTGTTGTTTCAGTTTTAGAGCTAAAGAATTTCATTAACCGTCTGCTGATATAATAAGCTGGTTCAGAAACTTCACAATGAATACCCTAAAGGTTATTAATTAAATAAAGGCAAAATCATTATTTATTTATATTTATTTGAGGTATTTAACGTGCATTATCTGAAATGACTAATTATATCAGCACACGAGAATTTATATGAGCGAGCGCGATAAGTTCTACCAATTTTGCCACGAAAGTTATTTTCACATAACTTCCAGGGTTCTCTTACATGCCCCAATCGACATTGGACCGACACGACCGCTTTATTTCCCCTCCGAAAGAAGTTGTGCTACGTATTATAATCGTTTAAGATAATCTGCCGACCCCGGCTGAGTTTGAACCCACAAACATCCGGCCCTGAGGTGACCACTTTACCCCAAAACCATCGAGGTCGACAAAATGTAATATCTATTAAGATCTATTTTAACCCTTTGGTGAGTATAGTTTTAATATAGTACAATATCCCCGTGGAGTGAGGTTTTTGGTGAAAATTAAATATATTTTTAATTTTGCATATTAATTTTAAAATTATGTATTGCAGTTTCCAAAGTAGTTATAAAATTTTTAAAAAAATATCTAGGAAAAAAATTACCATTTCAAATACAATTCAGAGAGTTTAAAAATTTGTTTTGTGTGAAATGTGGTGAAGCATGGATGGATGCAAAGTCCTACATCACATTCCACACACATCCACATAGTGTCTTTCCGCTCTGGCTGTGAAAATTGGCATTATTTTGCCACCGAAATGTGTCATGCATTGTTGGCTGAACATCTGTTCTCACCTGTATTTGTGTCATGTTGTTATCGGCATCAACTTCATGTTCAGATACCCGCTCAGATGAACGAGATGAAACTCCGTCATCACTCTCATTTATGTCACTCATATCACTCGCGGATTCCCAATTTGAAATTATTTCATTCAACTCTTTTTCTGTGAGCATTCGTCTTTTGCGCGAAGATGCCATGATAAATACAACAATATAAAACTATAATAAGATTATACACATTCGAGCGTGGCAACTACCTTTTTATTTATAAATCTGTGAGTTTCCTCCATAAATAAAACAATAATATAAACTAAGGTATAAACATGAATGTTCATGTGCGGCCACTAACTTTATAAACAATAATACAGCAAAAAAAACTGTCACAAATAAATCAATTGAAAACACAACTTCTAAAATAAACATCGATTTAGTCAACCAGGTGTTTATGATAAGAAGAACGTCCCCCGTTTTGTGTTAAGGTCAGTAGAGTCATCTATTAGCAAATATATAAACTAGTAAATGTCTAAAAATAGTTTCTTTAACATAACATAGATAGCAGCAGAGCATTAACATGGTTGAACGTTTATTTACGGCCATACTAATTTAGACAAACATGAAAACGTATATTTACGTGCATACTCCTAGGAAGCCATAACAAAATGAACGTAAATATACGTTCATACTCACCAAAGGGTTGGACGAGTTTTCAAACATGTTTGAATGCACTTTTCTTAAGGATAGATATACATTGGAAAGCTAGTTTTTAGACCCGTCTGCGACAGGTTAACCACGGACTAACCCAACAAATCTCAATCAACTCAAATGCAGCCAAACGTGTTATTAAAAAAAAGTGTTGGTGTACAAATGGTGTTGAAATAGAGGTTAAAACAAAGATAAATATATTTAAAAAAATTTAACTGTACATATATTATGTAGTGAAATTTATTACGTTAATACCAGCCTCAGTGGCGTAGTTAGCTAACGCCCTAGTTTCGTGTCAAGCTAGAATTCTGAGGATGCGGAGATTGAGGTTAAAATCTCACTCAGGTGAACTGGAGTGATTTTTCCTAAATGGTTTTCCACCCTCCCTCCATGCAAGCGTGGGTTCACTTCTCCTTTTTTTTAACCTTACCAATTCCTAACACATTAGAGCAACTAGTACTTAATCGTATAACCCTAATGGGTAGTAAGACGCGGTGCTAAGTATTACTACGTTAAGAAGGTAAATTATTTTACAGGTGACACTCAAGCATTAAACAGCTAATTTGCTAAAAAAAAATGCGAGAAAAATTAATGTATTTACGAAAATTGACTAACTAGTATTAAATGTTGGATTTATAAATTAATATCTTCATTGTATTGGGCAAATTATTTCATATTAGAGCCCTAATTTTATAGGTGTATAAACTTTTATGTAGGCCATTTTAATAGCCCTTGGTTGTTCTCATTACGGTTTTAGATTAAACTAGGTTTAAATTAGCCTCCTTACCCTCCCGGATTGAACTAGGTTAATGTGAACCTTTATTTGTCTTCCTTATCATCTGGGAATAAACTCGGTTAATGTGAACCTTGGTTTGTCATCCTTACCACCTGGGGTTGAACTAGGTTAATGTGAATCTTGGTTTGGCATCCTTACCACCTGGGATTGAACTAGGTTAATGTTAAACCTTTCTTGGCCTCCTTACCAAATGGGAGTGAGCTTGAGTAATGTGAGTCTTTTCTTGGTTTCCCTACCATCTGGGATTTAACGAAGTTAATGTGAACCTTTATTAGTCTTCCTTATCATCTGGTATTGAACTAGGTTAATGTGAACCTTGGTTTGGCATCCTTACCATTGAACTAGGTTAATGTGAATCTTGGTTTGGCATCCTTACCACCTGGGATTGAACTAGGTTAATGTTAAACCTTTCTTGGCCTCCTTACCAAATGGGAGTGAGCTTGAGTAATGTGAGTCTTTTCTTGGTTTCCCTACCATCTGGGATTTAACGAAGTTAATGTGAACCTTTATTAGTCTTCCTTATCATCTGGTATTGAACTAGGTTAATGTGAACCTTGGTTTGGCATCCTTACCTCATGGGATTGAACTAGGCTAATGTGAACCTTGGTTTGGCATCCTTACCCCCTGGGATTGAACTAGGTTAATGTTAAACTTTGCTTGGCCTCCTTACCAAATGGGAGTGAGCTCGAGTAATGTGAGCCTTTGCTTGGTTTCCCTACCAGCTGGGATTGAACTAGGTTAATGTGAACCTTGGTTGGGCATCCTTACCACCTGGGATTGAACTAGGTTAATGTGAGCCTTTGCTCGGTTTCCCTACCAGCTGGGATTGAACTAGGTTAGTATGAACCTTTGTTTGGCTTCCTCACCATCTGGGATTGAACTGGGTTAGTATTAAGCTTTGCTTTGATTCCTTACCACCTGAGATTAAACTAGATTAATGAGAACCTTTGTTTGGCTTCCTTACCACCTGAGATTAAACTAGATTAATGAGAACCTTTGTTTGGCCTCCTTACCACATGTTATTGAACTAGAGTAACCCGCCTCAGTGGCGTAGTTGGATAACGCGCTAGTCGAGTTGAGCTCGACTGTTGAGGACGGGGAGATCGAGGTTTGAATCTCGGTTGGGTGAACTGGTGGTAGTTTTTTCAAAACGATTTTCCATTCTCCCTTCACGCAAATGCGGGCTCAATTCCTCTAATTCAACCTTGCCAATTCCTTATCCATTAGCGTAGTTAGTACTTAAAGCGTATAATTCAAACGGGTAGTAAGACGTGATGCTAAATAATAATAATAATAATAACTAGAGTAATATAAAACTTTGTTTTGCTTCCTTATCACATGGGATTGAACTAACTTAATATGAACCTTTCTTTTGATTCACCCGCCTAGGTGGCGTAGTTGGCTAACACACGCTTGTCGTGTTGAACCTCGACTGCTGAAGACGGGGTGATCGAGGTTCGAATCTCGGTCGGGTGAACTGGGGCTGGGTTTTCCTAAATGTTTTTCCACTCTCCCTCCACGAAAATGTTGGTTCACTTCCTCTAATTCAACCTTTCCAATTCCTAATCCATTAGAGTAATTACTACTTAAAGCGTATAACCCGAACGGGTAGTAAGACGTGGTGCTAAATATTATTATTTTGCTTCCTTACCAACTAGTTTTAAACTACTAAACGAAGTGGTTTTGCTTTGCCTAGGTGAGCTTTCCGTCATTACAATACTATGAATAAATAAAAACAAACAAATATTTTATAAACCTATTGTATTTTTAGAATGATACACTAAAAGCATATATAAAAAAAATAATGAACATTTATATTTTAAATATCAAATAAATAATAAACATTTATATTTTTTTAAGCATAAATTTCAATAAATACTCACACTGGTGGGCATATAAATAAAGAATTCTCATGTCTTGTTTTATGATGATGGCAAGGTTGGGGATCGAATACCACGTGTGTGTACTGAGGTGGGCTTTCACTCTTCCTCTACACAAATGATGATGCTTTACCTAAAAATTCTACCTTTACTATCCATAAACCCTTACTGAACATATGTGACCGTCATGGAAACATAGTAAGACGAGGAACACGTACATTTAAGTTAACAAAAGCATATCCTTCTCCAATATAGTATTATTTGAGGATATTTTCAAGGAATATAAAACTAAAAAATGCACTTATAAAATATTTTACCATCCAGAAGAAATAAATAATTGAAAACAGATCACAGAATGGCAAGCTAATTTCTGTGGCCCACTGACAGTTTGCAGGTGCAAGTATTCTATTAATTTTATTTCAGAAGGAATGAATGTATGTATCTGCAACCCACAATATGTGTATAATATCCATAGTAGGTTTGTGTGAGTGTGTTTATGTACTCATACATAAAAGTGTTCAGAGGTCTCTGTATGGTTATAAATATATATACTGCTAAAGTTGAGTAAAAGCAATAAAACGAAGGCAAACACAACGATAAATTTTACGTATACGTACATTAATTGTCTGTTGCTTTTTTTCATCTCCTGTTCCCTTACCTTATTTTAAACAGTAATAAAATAACGAAAAAATAGGCGTACGTTCATGGCTCATAAACATTTTTATTTTTCGCGCATTTTATGAGGATAATTGCAAGTCATTCTAGGCTTTGAAAATTTTGGTTGTACATGGGCCTAGGCACAAAGGGCAAAGACATGTTAATAGTATAAACTCTTCCTCTTAAATGTATTCAACATTATACATTAAACGTTTTATCATAAGATTAGTTAAGTTTATTTTTTGATATAATTTTTCCTTAAATTTAAATTCTTAATATTTGAATACTTTTTTCATTGTTTGTAAATTTTGTCTGATGTTGTAGAGTGATAGTTGAAACTAATCACTAAAATTCTCTGATCTAGTTACACGAAAGCGCATCTAATTTTATTCATGTTTAGGTATAAAAATACTTTACTGGGTTGAAGACAAAAAAAAAATCACATCGATAAATGATCAAAGAAATGCTTTGTAAATAAGCAAAAGTTGACTATTTTTCATTAGCATAGCTCAAATCCAATTAACCTAACCACTAACAAGTCACCCTTGTTTGATATATTAGCATAGTGTTATACCACTGGGGATTCCTGGGAGGTCTTGCCTTTATACATCCCCGCTAGATACTTCAAACTTAATGTTTGCTGTCAAGATTGTTGGTTCGTAATGTACATTACTCAACATTTCACGGGAAATAGCAATACATGGTTAGCATTGAACTCAAAAACCACATAGATTACAATAGTTAAAAGTAAATAAACTAAATTTTAAATAGTAGGGTTACATGATTACTTTCTTTTTGTATCTGTCTTTCTAGGTCTTGAACAAATGTATATCATATAAGATGGTCACAAGTGTTTTAATAGAAAGTGATCTTAATTGAAGAAAAACATAAAAATGGTTTAGTTGATGTACTGTACGGTACAAAATTAAATTATCAAAGTGGGTTTAGAAATAATCTGGCTCTCTCCCTCTATATATACATTTATTAATTATAAATACATAAATGTATATTTATATAAAGATATATATTGACATATATATCTTTAATATGCCTATAGATCAATGTATATATTCTATATATAGTGCATATATCAATAAGTATAAGGATATTATATATATAAATATAAATTATCTTTAAATATACTGATATAATCAATGTTTATAGCTTTATATATTTAAATAAATATATACTTCAATATACATATATCAATACATATAGCTATATCTATATACGCCTGTAGGTTATTAATATACATCGTTATATATTGATTAATATATAGGTTATATTGATATGTAGATCAACATATTATTATTATTAGCACCGCGTATTACTACCCGTTCGGGTTATACGCACTTACGCTAATGTGTAATGGTAGGGTGATCGTGAGATGAAATGGAGGACCTACAGTTTAACGTGGAATCCGAACCACGGTGGAAGCCTGTCATTCCCCACATTCACAAGATGTCTTGTCAGAGGTGAAGGAAGGGTTTGGTAATCAGATAAATCTGTGCTGGGACCTGGGATTGAACCCCGGCCGCCAGCACAAACATATCTATATAGATTTATATTCTTATATATATATATATATATGTATATCAATATACAAATAAATTTAAATAAATACACTAATATATGTATATATATATATATATATTGATTTATATAAATGTATTGATACATTTCAATATATATTTATATTAATATATTGATATAAATTAATATTGATGTTTATATCAATATTGATATATGTACATATCAATATAAAATTTATACATATATATATATATATATATACACACATGTTGAACCTTAACTTTTACCACTTTAATTCAAATTTAATTGTTTTTCTTAATTTTTTACATAAGTATTTAGCATTTCCAAATGGTTTATCAAAGGTTCTTGGCACATTTAAACACTATTTTTTAAATTGAAATGAAAATACTTCAAAGTTAGTGTTTTTGAGATATCCTGTTTTTTGGATATGGAATTTTGTATTGTTTTGTTATTATCAGTGGCTGTGCCTTACATTTTAATAGATTAATAGTAATATACAGAAGTAAATGCAAATTATTATTATTATCTCCGCGACTTACTATACGTTCGGGTTATACGCACTTACGCTAATGTGTAATGGTAGGGTGATTGTGAGATAAAATGGAGGACCTACAGTTTAAAAGTGGGATCCGAACCATGGTGGGGGCTTGGCATTCCCCACATTCACAAGTTGTGATTAATTCACGTCTTGGCAGAGGTGAAGGAACAATCAGTTAAATCTGTACCGGGACCGAGAATTGAACCCCGGACACCCAGAAAAGATGTCTGACACCTTACCCCTAGACCACCAGGTCCTAAATGCAAATTAACGTTTGTCATCTATTTTTTGTGTCTTTTAAAGTATCTAACGGCCATCTTCTGAACTTACTGACACGACTTAAACCAACTTACTTAAATCTAAAACAGACACACCAACCAGTGCCTTGTCGTTAATTCATGAAGGTGAATAGAACAAAAAACACATTTCAACAGCTATACATTTTTCGGTCATGACAGGAATTGAACCTGGGACCCTTAGCTCAGTGGACAGAAATGTTACCTGATGAGCTGTGGTGTAGGAATAGAAAATCTGCAATTTTTCATATTTCACTTCAAATTTCATTATTATATAATGTATATAAAATATAAATTTTATAGTGTAGGTTTGTTGTTAAAAAATAGAATTACTGTTATATATATATATATATATATATATATATATATATATATNTATATATATAATAGAATTACTGTTATATATATAATAGAATTACTGTTATATATATATGCTTATATTAATATAGATTGACTCCTATCAATATTTATTTATATATCAATATTTATTTATACACTTCTATATATTGATATATATATATATATATTTATATACTATTATTAGCACCGCGTCTTACTAACCGTTCGGGTTATACACACTTATGCTATTGTGTAATGGTAGGGTGATTGTGAGATGAAATAGAGGACCTACAGTTTAACGTGGAATCCGTACCACGGTGGAGGCCTGGCATTCCCCACATTCACAAGATGTCTTGTCAGAGGTGAAGGAAGGGTTTGGTAATCAGATAAATCTGTGCCGGGACCGAGGATTGAACCCCGACACCTTACCCCCAGACCACCAGGCCACCGATAACGGAAATAGATATTCAAGTCATAAATAAGATAACTCGGTAATGATTATTTTTTGAAGTCATCAACTTGAAGGTCGGTTCTGTACGCTTTCCATCCATTCGGAGTTGGNCCGGGACCGAGGTGTGTATATATATATATATATATATAAATAAAAATTGATTCATATATATTGATTTATTTCTATATATATCAATATTATATTTACTATATTAATTTATAGAAATATATGTATATTAGTGGTGGGCCAATAGCTACTTTTCTCGATTCCGATACCTTGCTCGATACTATCAATTTATCTCCTTGATACTCGAGTCCCTATTCGATACCATTCAACATAACCTAGAATAAGTCCCAATTTTGTAAGGGGGCATTCAAGTATATCGTAAGCACCTTAGGTGGGGACGGGGGTTAGAGCTTTGCTTATTTTTGATAACAAAGTGGCAAGGGGGGTCAGAACAGTGGTTACGTAGAACAGAGAAAGACGGGAAAAATTGAGGAAGGGTGCATCGCAAGCCGCTTGGTCTTTGGGCAGCTTTGGGCAGCAAAGATGCTGAGTGGCTAAACAAGGAAGAAGTGGAAAGCCTATAGAAGTAAGCCAAAGCTTGAGTGACCTATCCCCCCTCCCCTACAAATTGAAACATAGTAATTGAAAGTGTTGAGACTTGGATTCAAGGATCTTGGTTATTGGTTTATCTCCCCTGAGTACAGGAAGAAAAGAGATAAATATCTTGATCTCAGCTGCAGATAAGCTTCTTGAGTTCCAACTTCCAATGTTCAGACCACTCTGGATGCTGATAGTTTAAATATTGCATTTTATTATTTTTTGTAAGTACCTAACACATTTAACAAAATTTTACTTAAAGGTTTTAACTATCGAACACATTTTACAAGAATCTATGATATATGCAAATAATTTTAGTTATTAATACCCACTTCATTGGCCGCATGGCTTAAGGCGTTATTCTCTCAATATATTAAACGGCCAAGGCGGTGAGGTTGGGCCTTTATTCCGGTCAAGTGTACTGAGAGTGGTTTATCCTAAACGATTTTCCACTCCCCCTCTCACACATTAGAGTAATTTAGTAGGTCTACATAAGTGCATAACCCGTATGGGTAGTAGATGCGGTGCTAAAAAAAACTACTAACACAAACTGTAAATTCGATCAATAGTGTTATTACTACATTAACTAGTGTATCCTTTTACCTAAAGAGTTGGCTCAGTTCAAGCGAGATCGACTGTTGGGATCAACTTGACACAGGGAACGGGACATTGTTATAGTCTATAATACAATAATCATATTTAGCACCGCGTCTTACTACCCGTTCGGGCTATACGCTTTAAGTACTAATTACTCTAATGGATTGGGAACTGGGAGGGTTGAATTAGAGGAAGTGGACCCGCATTTGTGTGGAGGGAGAGTGGAAAACCATTTAGGAAAAACCACCCCCAGTTCACCCGACCGAGATTCGAACCTCGATCTCCCCGTGCTCAGCAGTCGAGCTCAACACGACAAGCGCGTTAGCCAACTACGCCACCGAGGCGGGTGTTATAGTCTGGTCCAGCAGGGATATACATTGAACATAGACATTGACAGTTCGATGTTTTCCTCATTTATGATTTTAAACCATGAATGTTTTGTAGCGATGTCCGAGACAGCGATGTTTATGTGTTTGTTTTAAAAATAGTAATGTTGTATTATTAGTTTTTAATACAACTGTTTGAATTGATACATGAGTTTCATGTTCATTTATTACAAATACACTTCAGTTACAGTTTCAATTGGTTTGAAAAATATTACCGATGTTTTTTGTTTTATAATATCGATGTTTTAAAACAATGTTTTATTTCATCTTTGTTACTTTATTAATAGGGATATCGATTTTTACTTTCTCGCTATCTTACGGGTATAGAAAGTATTGTGATCATAAAAAAAATCGAACTCGAGATTTCGATGAATCTCAACGTTTCATTACTCCCCCCTTCCACCCCCCTCCCCCCGGGTCAAATCCGAAAAAGTTTTTTTTAAATCTGTCTGCCCGTACCTCCAGCTAAAGCCTAAACTATTTTACCGATCAGGCTAAGACTTGGTATATAGGGTTTTCATAGGGTTGCCCCGAGGGGTCTTGTAATAGGATATCTAACCCTAAAATTAAGGGTAGAAGAGCAAAAAGAGAAAAAGTCAATTTTCACAAAATCGGCTCTAACGATTTTGATTAAATTTCATTTCTAAGCATTTATAAATATTTTAAACAAAATGGATACTATCAATATTTCGGGAAAATGACTTTAAGGGCTCCGGTCTGATGCGTAAATTAAATATTTTTATAATATCTCCTAAAATAATTGAGATATGAAATTACTTATTATTACAAACATGTAGGTCTATTTATAATACAAATAATTTACTTGAAGCATATTTTTTAAAAACCAATAACGTTCAAGCTATATTCAAATATATATATATATTTTAACTTTTCGAACACAAAAGGTAAAGTACCGTGAACGTAAAAAAATCTAACTTGAAATGTTGATGGATGTCGACGTCTCATGACCCCCCAAACCCTAAAAAGTGGTCTTTGCAATACTGTCTGTCTGTTTAAACTTAAAATTAAGAGTATTTTAATAAAGAGCGAAAAGAGACGAAATGGATTTTCTCAAAATCGGCTCTAACGATTTTGATTAAGATTCGTGTCTAACCGTTGATAAAGATTATAAATAAATTGGATATTTTCATTTTCCCATGAAAATGAATTTTAGGATACTTTACAGATGCAGAATCTTCCGTATCTCAACTATTTGAGAAACTAAATAACTTTTCATTGCAAACTTGTAGTACCATTAAAAATAAGATACTTGGATATGAAATATATTTTTATAAAACCAACAGGTTCTGAGATATTGGCAAATATATTGATATAATTTTGTGAGCTTTAGTTGTAAAGAGATACTACCTAAGTTTTAACGCAATAATTCTCCAATGCCATGGAGTAATTAAATTTAAGTAAGTTTTTTAAAAAGTTAATGTTGTTTCTCCTTAAACCTCTTAGGAGAAATGTTTGTACAACAATGATCTACCTTCATTTTAGACTCAATAGTCTTTAACCCCCAAATTAAGGATGGGTTATAGATAACTAATTTAAAAAAATTGAGATATTTAAAAAATGGGATCCAAAGATTGTGTTTAAAAAGGATATTGGAACTGTTTGAAACGACAAATAATACTGCAATCTTTTAAAGATGGCACACACGATTTGGTTTAAAACGAGAATCAGAGTAGTTTTTTGCGTGATAACTGATAAGTAATTCAATTTGCTTGTTTTTTCTTAAATAAGAAAGCATTTAAAGATAGGGCTTAGTTTGCTGAGAAATTAATTTTCATTTTTTTTCTTACAAAATGATCTTACTGTTTTTTTAAACTAGTATATTTTACACTATAGATAATAATGTATGTTGATTTTTCTAAATTAAATTAATTTAAAGCTCGTTTACTTATGACAAATTTTGAAAATTTTACATTTCTCTAATATGTCTTTAAATATTTAGTTCAAAATAGCTATATTGGAATTGAATAAACACACGTGTGTATATTGGAATTGTTTTACATAATAAATAAGAAGCTCTATATATTTTTTTAAAATATTAATAATTTTAGGGTTGTTCATTCAGCATATTTACAGTAGCATATACTTTTATATGTTATTAGGCTAAAATGGTCTACATAACTACAATATTTTATTGTTTTTAGAGATCATAAAATATTGAATTTTAAGATAAATAATTTGCCAAACATATTAAAATATATTATGTAGCTAATACTAGAGTATGTTCAATATTAATACTGTATGAATAAAAATTGTACCAAGGTTTGAAGGACAAAATAATAAGAAAATACTTATCAATAAGATTTTTTGGAAGAAATTAAACAAAATGCTTGACTCTTCCCTAAATATTAAACTAAAATAAACATCTGTATTTAATAATTTTCAAAGAAATTCTGTGTTTAGATTTTTTTTATTTATATTTATTTATAGAAAAAAATTCTTTCAATTAATTTATATTGTGATAGTGAACTCTTCTAAACTTAATATAACTAAAATAAACGTCATAGGCCAAACCTAAATCACTTTGAATGACGTCAACCAAATGGATTAAAACTCTGATAGTCCTAAATTCCGGATAATCGGTTCAGGGGGTCATATATTGGCATTCATTTCCCCCATTCTTGAGTTAGCCACACCAAAAGTGTCCCATCAAACTTGGCAAACAATTATTCTTTCAATGTTCGACGACTATTCAGAGATTCAATCAATGTTGAGGAACTAAATGATATTTTAGAATGATTTTTTTTTTCCCACAGTCACTGTGACTTTTTCAACTACAAACTTCTTGGCTAGTTTAGTCACACTTTTAAAAATGACAAGACATTTTAAAAGTTCAATTTTTCCCCCCATAGGCTTGTCTATAGAAGGGCCCAGGTAGGCCCCCTTTTGTTACTTTAAATATTGTGTTCAATGAGGCAGGCACACACACACACACACACACACACACACACACACACACACACACACACAAATCTAAGCAATAACTACTTAGTGTAAGAAGGACGCATATAATTCTTATTACAATTAAAAAATAGCTCTATATAACTTCTAAAGGCTTCTGATTTGATCACTCCTACTCCTACTCCTGGCCTACTATAAATAGCTTCCATAAACAAAAGCTAAATGGAATTATATTCTTATGAAAATACTCAGGGTCAGAGGAGGTGGAACCGAGGGTTAAGGGGGTAGGGGCACTTCCACTGGGACGAATTAGTCCCTTGGAAAGAATTTACGCCCTCCTAGATAGATTTCAAATCCCCCGACAATATCAAATATTAAGCTAAAAGATTGCCTTCAATAAAACTCTAAATAATTTATAGGTGCATTACATTTTCAAAAATTGTCTGGGAAGACTACTCCAAATAGCTTCTAGAGTCGTGTAGCTGTAAGAAAAAATCAGTCAAGGAGCACTCTAAATAGCTTCTAGGGCTATCTAAATAAATAACAAAATCTAGGCGAGGGTCACTACAGATAAGTTTTAGATTGTTGTAATTTTGAAGAATTTTCTTGCGATAAGCACTACTAATAGCTTTGAAAGTCTTTAATTTTTTTAACTTGGCCAGTACAAGATAACTTCAGACATCTTCTAGACGCATCTACTAAAAAAAAAATCCATGAGAGGGCAATTTCAAATAGCTTTAGAAGCAGATCCAATTTTCAAAATATTGCCGAGCGAAGACCACTTCAAATAGATTTTAAAGTCATTTCATTTTCGAGAAAAATTCTGGCGATGGGCAATCTACATAACTTCTAGAAACAACCAAATTTAAAATAATTTTAGGGGGAAGACCCCTTCAAATAGATTCTAGAAAATCTAGATTAAAAAAACCTCTGATTGAGAACTTTTTATACTAGCTTATAGACTCTAGAGGCATCAACATTTTAAAAATTTCCAGAAGGAGAACTATTTCAAATGGCTTCTAGGAAAATCAAAATTAAAAAAAAAAAAATTGAGAGAGGACTACTCTAAAAAACCTTTAAAAGAGTATAATTTCCGAAAATGTAGGTAAGGACCACTCCAAATTAGTAACAGCAAAAGCGGGGAGTGAGGTGTAGGGGAAGTTATTGTCTCTTCTGAAATAAAATAGATGTATTTCACACATTCTGATATTCTCAAAATTGAAGCTAAAAAACTTGCATCAAAATACAAAGAACATATAAGGATTTTCAATATTTTTTAAAAAATGGATGAGGTAGAGGACCACTCTAAATAGTTTCTAGAGGCATCGAATTTGAAAATTTTTCTGGTTGTGTGCAAATAGATTATAGATGCAATTAATTTCTTTTAAAAATCAGGCGACAACAACTACAAATAGCTTCTAAAAGTATCCAATTCAACAAAATGTCATGGTGTGTATGGTTCCAAATAGCATCTAAATATATAGAATATTTTTTAAAAACTGCTGGAGAAGACCACCTTGAAATCTTATAGAGGAATATATTTGCCGCAAAAAAATAAGGTAAATGTCACTCTAAATTGTTTCAAGGGGCATCCAAATTTCAAATATTTCTAGGGGAGGACAGCTTTAAATAGATTTTGAAAGAATCAATTTTTTAAAAAAATTAGATATGAGAACTACTCAAAATAGCTTCTAAAGTCATCTAATTTTCAAAAACCTGATTAAGGACCACTTCAAATAATTAATAGAAGCATTCGAATTTCAAAAAATGTCTGGAGTAGACTAATAAAAAATTAATATTAAAAATTTGTGAATAAGATCGCTCCAAATAACTTTTAGGGACATCCAATTTTAAAACATTTATCGGTGAAGGATCAGAAGTCAAGTCCCCCAAAAATGCTTTTTTTTTTTTGCTTGCCTCTCTACCCCCTACACAAACAAGGTTCCTTCACCACTGCTCAGGATAGTCAAAGAATTTTAACATTCTAATTGAATCTCTAGACTGCTATGAACATTTATAGAGCACAGCGTTTGATGATACTTTCTTCAATAAGACTTACAGAAAAACTTTAAAGACATTTGAGAAAATAAATTAAAAATTCTATCAGTTAAACAAAGACCAGTATTTTGATGCTAAGATGACAGCTAGGAAAACAAATATTTTTCAGAAATACAGAAAATGAAATTCATGTAAATGTGTCAATTCCTTATTTCAAGGTATTATCGATCAATAAAAAAAAAAGATACAACTGAAGATAATAAGTTAAAATTTGACATTGACATAGCTGATTTGAGTTTTATAAGGTTTTGTGTTTTGTTTTAAGAAATTAGAAGGAGAAATAAGAGTGTTTTTTTCAATATGAGTATTTTAGTACACTTTCTAACAACCTTGCACTTTCAGGACTGGCTTCAGACCATTGGTGTGGAAGATGGATCTTCGCAATTTATCAAGGTTACCAAAGACTTTAGCGTGACTCCTGTCACAAGTACCGCTTGTGAATGAGCTTTTTGTGAACTGACTCAGGCCAAGAATAAATTACAATTATTTAGGACCACCCGGATAAGTTTATGCTTCGATATATTTAACAATTTGTATGTTGATCTAGTGATTGAAAAACTGAAAAGCTTTCTGTAAAAAGGTGTAATAAGTGCAAAAAGTGTAAACAGTTAATCTAAACAAAAAGGATTAAAAGGGTAAGTAAAAAGGGTTACAATATAAAAAGGTAAAAAGGAATAAAGAATTAAAATGACTATAAAAAAATAAAACACCAAAAATTCAAAAATTTCTTAAAAGGTAGATATGGCAAAAAGGGTAAAAGCAGTAAAAGGGATATAGACAGTAAAAGTGCCAAAAGGTCAAAAAAGGTAAAAAGTACATATTATCAAATAGGTTATAAAAGTTAAAAATGTAAAAAGAGGCAATAAGGGAGAAGGGGCAAATGCTCAAAAATGGTAAAAAGAACAAAAAGGGCCAAAATGGCTAAAAAGGTAGATATGACAAGAGGGGTAAAACCAATAAAAGGGCAAAAATACCAACGGGGAAAAAAGGATCAAAAGAACAAAAAGAGAAATTAGGGAAAATGTTCCGAAGGGGGAAAAAAAGTTAAATAAGGCCAAAAGAACAAAAGGGGTAAAAGGGGTAAAAGTGCTAAAAAGGCTGTACCGATTACACCCTAGGCCTAAAAGCTAGAGGCCACTACTAGCCTAAAAGAGAGTGGTCGGAGCTTAAGGAAAAGATTACAACAAAAAGTAACAGATTTGCAAGTTAAAGAAATATTTAATTATTTATTCATTAAAATAAACAGAGGTATATCAACAAATTATATGGCCTTACAAGTCAAACTGAAGTGTGTTGAAAAACAAATAAATCATGGCTGAGTCTGCACTTGCGCAGTACGTTTGAGAGTATATTTCAATCTCTCAAGGTATATTATTATTTTATTTGTCCTAGTCTAGAAGAGACAAAAAATATTAACAAAATCGTTTATATTATAAAAAATAATTTAAAGAACCTTTCTTATATAATTTACAAAGCATCTGATTCACCACTGGAAAATCAGACTAAACAGATTTAGGATAAAGATTTAAATTTAAATATCAAATAATATGTTTATTAAAAATTTAAATTACTAAACCTTACGATTATTACAAAGAGCTTAAAGAGCCTCTTTTAAATGGATTACAATGCGTCTGATTCATCCCTGTAAATACAGACAAAACCAATTTAAATTTTATGATAAAATTTAAATTTAAATATCGAATCAGATATTTATCATTAGCAGAAAGGTTTGACTTCCCGACTAAAACTAAAACCTTCGCGGAACTATTACCCTCGACACGTTTGAAGAATTCGACAAAATTCCTACATTTTAAATTTTAATATCAAAATATAAAACAAAGCATTGTTACGATAAAATACTTGTAATTTCTCACTAGATGAATCGGTGAATTTTAAACTCAAAACATTATTAACTAACAAAAATAGATTATTTTAACATTTACTCCGAAGAAGATACGTCTACAAAAATAACCTATAAAAGAGTCACTATCCAATTAAAGAATTTAAACAAATATTGGTAACCACACGAACAATAAAAATTAATAATCAAACTACAAAATTTCAAGTCAGAAAAGAAATTTAAAAAATGTGGCTAACTAAAGATTTCAAGAAATTACAAAGATACTAGCGCCCAAGTGGCAATAGGAAACATTAATTGTTCCATAACAGAATTTACTTTCAAAATTAAAACCTTTAGCAAAAAATTATAGATGCCTACACTGACAGATTTTAACTACATAATAAACCTAAGTGTTCATGATAATCGAACCCATAGTGGAAATATACAGTTTATATAATCAATAATATATATATATATCCATCCTGGCTAGATAATGTTCTAGTTCTGAATAGGACTACTCGTGGAAGTGTCGGATTTAATAGTCTTCGATGCTAGCTGAATGCTAGCTATATATAGGTCTAGTTGATGGATTGGTAGGTCGGAAATTCCCTATTAGGAAATTGATTATTAGTAGTATATCGTCACACGCCAAGCAGCTGGTGGATATGCTACGTCTCTATAGTCACGTCCGCCAGTCTCTTGGTGTGTTGTAGCTCCATTTGACTTGTTCCCAAAACACGAACACCAGACACATGATGAGCGGCTGCAGACTTTAGCTACGTTCTTTCAGTCACGTAGACAAGTTCAAGAATACGAGTGGTCCTCCTGTAGCTCAGTCGGGACAATCAGGGCATTTCAGGATGTCTCTATTGGAACGTCTTGTTGCGGCATTTTCATAGCTTGTGATAACTTATCTTCATTTTAGAATTTAGTGTGAACAGGCTGGTTATGGAAGTCACGCTAGTCCGGAAGATACAATGAATGAGTAGAGCACCCATATTAGACATAGTAGGATTGTTATATTTATTAATGCTGGATGTCTATGATTATAAGTTTATTTTGGGTGATATTATACTAGCTAGTCTTGCTAGTATTTATATTGGAGGATGTCTATATGTATATTATTATTTGGGGAGGGTAGTAACATTGAGATATAAGCAGTACAAGCTAATGTTACAAGGAAAAAGTTGTATAAATGCCAAAAGTTTTCAAAAGTGTAAAAATGATAAAAAAGGACTAAATGGCAAAAATCAAATTTAGTACAAAAATCGAAAAAGGCAAGTTAAGGATAGGGCTAAATTGAATTAAAGGGGTATAAACTTCTAATATTTTTGATTAGATCTACTTTTTACCCTTTTTACTCTTTCTGCCCCTTTTACACTTTTTACAACTTTTTAATCTTTCTACCCTAAAATAAATCCCTCTTTTCTCCTTTGTCCTTTTTGATTTATTGCCATGTCTACCCTTTAAACTTTTTGCGCCTTTTAACCATTTTACTGACTATTTTTAACCTTATTTTAAAACCAAATTGATAAGCTATGTCTTTTTACATTTTTTATATATTTTGATCTTTTTACCCCATTTCAGAAAAGTTTATATATACGGAAAATCTAAAAATATTTATCCGGAAAATTGGGGTGTGGGGTCTATAAATATACAAATCACTTTAGGTCAGGTAGAACAATATAATTTGGCAAACATGTAGAAGTACTACTCTAGATAATCAAATAATTTCTAAAAACATAAATTTCAAAGTTGGGGTCAGTGAAATGGGGGAGGATGTATTCAACATTAAAAAGAAATTGAAACAACTACTTACCAGTGTAGTATAATTATAACAACATTCAGAAGAAAGATAACTGTACCATACCATAAAATCTGATAATTTTAAAATGGGACTCTGGGAAATAGGAAGGGGGTGTGGACAGAAAACAAAGCTTTTAGTTGCGATGATAAATAACTGTCAGGAATGTAGTGCCAAATACTCAAATAGTTAGTAAATATTTAAATTTTCTAATTCGAGTTTGTGAAATATTTGGAGGGGATTTCCAAAATCTATATTAAAAACTACTTCTCATTGTGGTTAAAGATTTAAATTTGTCAGCCTGTTATAAAATAAACCTCAAACATTATGAAAATAAACTAAATTTCAAAATTAAAGTTTGAAAAGCGGAAATATGGGCTTCATATTCAAAAATTTCAAAGCTAATATAATATAACATTTCCCTTATGGTATAAAAGTGAAATATTTACTTACAAGTATAGAGACAATACCAAATAAACAAAAGCCTCTGAATTTTTTAAATTTCAAAACAAGTGTCAGAGAATTGGTCTGGGAGTGGGAGTGGTGGTATTTAAATTTCCAACCGTATAGAAAAAAACACTTTTTGGGGCGGTAGGAAAATGATAGACTTGCAAGTAGTTACAAAGACCACTCCAGATGATCAGAAAATACTGAAAATTGATTTCAAAATTTAGGGCGTATAAGATTTCACAAATAATTAGAAAAAAACTGCTTGGTGTATTAGAAAATTGAAATATGGCTGGTTATTACAGGGACCAATATGTATCTATAAAATGCCATTATTTCATTAAAGATTTTTTTAAACTTCAATGTTCTTTTTAACAATTTTCTTTAGTAATAATATATATAGCTCCACTATAATTCTATTATGATAGCTTTTATGCAAATATATTTGGATAACATTAAATCCCTATTTTTACCTAATGTTTTAGTCAGTATGCATATTTTTCACGTTTAGTTACGTCATTTAAACCAATAAAGGATTAATATTTAAAATCAATTAACTTTGGGATACTTTAACCTTTGGTTAATTTTATATTTTTAATTAAAAACAAAGCTTTTTAAAGATTCTCCAAGCGAAGAACGGGTACACAAGCTAATTAGTTATACTAACAGATACACAGCACACTCAGATTCTTACAAAAATAAACTCTATAACGGGGCTAAATATTGTGTGTGCAGACTACTAAATTGGTAAGGTTTGTACACGCAAATTATGAACGATTGTTTGAACTAATGGCTTCTTTTCTGTACCTGGGTGCAAGCAGCATAAGGGTTTTACTAGGTATAATATATTATAAATTATGTTTAGTTAAATCCCTAGTTTATTTTATTTTTTATCACCGCATCTTACTAGCTGTTCAGGTTATATGCATAGATGATACTTACTCCATTGGTGTAGGGATGCGAAAGGAAGACTCTTAAAAGTACTCTACCCGTATCCTAGTGGCAGAAGAGTACGAAAAGTTTAGGAATATCCACCCTCAATAAACACGACTGGGATTCGAACCGCCTATTTCTCCGTTAGTAGCATGTCAATATAACACGAGAGTGACGCCTTAGACCATTCGACCACTGAAGTGTGTATCAATCCTTAACTTATTTTTCTATACTTAGCACCCATACTTTATATAAGTGAATGGTAGTACAATTTTACTTCAACTTTGGTTTATAAATACATTATAAACCATAATTAATATCTGGCTTATTGGAAAGTACATAATTAATTAATGAATTAAACACCCTTTGGTTTTGGATGGTTTTGCTTAGAGATGACTGGTGAGTGAATGTCTTGTATGTCAGCCGGAGTGAGGTAACAGATGGGAGTGGCCTAACCTTCTCTTGGCCCAACCCCTCTAGAGTTCAGTGTTTCGTCCAGAGAATGCCCTAGTATCAAGGGGCGAGATTTTAGCTTTACAGTCTCTAAGTAGATAACAAATTACTCGATAATTAATCTTTGGATTATAAATATGTATATAGCAAATTGGTCTTAAAGAATTTAAAAGTAAGAACTCTTTTCACAAAATGTAAAAACGCTGCGTTATTAATTTTTTTAGTCTGTGTCAAAAATAGTCAATTTTAGCATATTTTCACAAATGATAAAATATAAATTAAGTAAAAAAAAAGGTTTGAGGCAGGTCCTACTTTTAAATTCTTCCTTTACAAAATAAAACCAGTCCCTTGTTCCTGAGATGTATTTACGACGCTGTATAGGTTATGTAAGTTGATCAAGCAAACCATCAAATACATCGCTCCGAAATGGGCTCTTAACATAAGCTCATTGCCAGTTGCAAGCTATTTACATTTAAATAAGTATTTTACAGCCAACAAGACAAAATCCTTTTTGTTAATCAAGCCAATTTCTTAACCCGTTTTTAAATTGACATGGTTGGAAGAAGCTAAATACATTTTGTTCTTTTGTTTAGAGCCTAGTTCCAAATGCATTAGCTGATAGAATCTTATAGAGTATTGTTGTGTAGCATGTGTCAAATAAATTATGGATGTCTCTGCTATTGTTTTTTTTCCCAAGATGCATAGAATCAATTATTATTAATAAGAATTTGCGAGCGAGTATCACTACCCATTCGGGTTATCTCATATGCCAGTGTGCTAGGAATGATGAATGTTCAATTTAGTGGAAGTGGACCCTCATTTGCTTGGAGGATGAGAAAAGGAGCACACACCCATTTATGAAAACCACCCTCAGTACAACTTTCAGAGATTTGAAAACCAAACTTTCCATCAACGAAAATCCAGTATGCCGTGAGAGTGACACCTTAGACCGTTCAACTAACAATATGGATGAGTCAATTGTGAAATCATTGTTACTTTGGTAAAAAATAATAATGACATCATAGCCAATCTGTTTGTCTTATTATACTGCATGGGTTTTTCCATATTATTCATATTTTACTGAGTGGTGAGAATATTGGAACACATTTTTATTGTTCTGTTTTGAAGTACAACACATAATTTAATATATAAGAAAGTAGTAGACACCATTTATCCAAGATTATAAAATAATAACCTATCAAAATAAATTAACTAGGAACTGTCAGAACAACAATAATTTCCAATTTGAAATTTTTAACCTTATTAAAATGCTAAAACAAGGAGTATTCTGTATCGTCATCTAATGTAGAATACTGGAATCAGATTAATTAGGGTACCTGTGTACATCTCTTTTTAAAAAAAAGCTTTTCAAAAACTATTGGAATAATTTCAACCAAATACGGGATAGTCTTGCTTTCCTACTACAGTAGTAAATATCCAGGTGGTAGAGAAGGGTGTGCGTGTGTTCTTGGCGCACAGTCCTCGATGTGTGTTCATTTTTAAATCGTTCACTGATATAACTTTTTTTTACAAAGTGGAGGTCTTATACATTAGACCAGTTGATATAGCGTCTATCTCTTAGTCCAAGGATTCCGGATTAAGTTCCCACCGTAATAAAAAAAGAATCATTTGTCAAATTTGAGCTACCCTTTCCACAGTGATACACTCACGGTCAGGGGTCTGGGTGTGGTGTATGTCAAGATCTAGGTGTAGTGTCTGTCAGGGTATGAGTATAGTGTCTGTAAGGGTAGGCGTATTGTGTCTGTCAGGGTATGAGTATTGTGTCTGTCAGGGTATAGGTATAGTGTCTGTTAGAGTATGGGTATAGTGTCTGTCAGGGTCCGGGTGTAGTGTCTGTCAGGGTCTGGTTGTAGTGTCTGTCAGGGTCTGGTTGTAGTGTCAGTCAGGGTCTGGGTGAAGTGTCAGTCAGGCTCAGGGTGTAGTGTCAGTCAGGGTATGGGTATAGTGTCTGTCAGGGTCTGGGTATTGTGTCTGTCAGGGTATGAGTATAGTGTCTGTCAGAGTCTGGGTATAGTGTCTGTCAGGGTCTGTTTGTAGTGTCTGTCAGGGTCTGAGCGTAGAATTAAGATATATTTCAGGTAATCTACTGACATAATAATATGTTTTGGAATTTGCACGTCAACTAAACAATGATAAATAAATACAATAGATAAATATATTGTGCACATACCTTTCAGTCACGTCAAAACAATAACTCAAATAGTATTAACCGAAAATGTATTAAATATTTTTGAAAATTACCATAATTCTATGGATTAATGCCCTTAGTTACCATTCAAATGGATTATTAATTTGTGTTTGTGTATATTATTCATGAATATCTATGATCATTTAATTTAGTTGAAAAATGACACGTGGAATCGAATCAGGACCTTGGTATCATTTTTCAAATAATTAAAATGATTGAAATGCTGTCTTCTCTGTAGGACAATGCCATAATTACCATGATTTGCAACCTATGTGTTGATATTCAATTTCTTATTACTTACTCTATGACATTAGGAACACAAAAATTCACTGCCGCACTTACATAAAAGTACGACACCTATCCCTATCTTGAGTTAGCTATATCCAGTCCATCTTATCCCTATGCCTATCCCTATCTTGAGCTAATTCTTTCCAGTAAACTTAATTACACGTTATCCATATCTTGAGCTAGTTATAACCAGTCAATTTAATTACACCCTATCTCTATCTTGAGCTAGTTCAAGCCAGTCAACGTCATTATACCCTCCTTATCTTGAGTTATTTCCAGACAGTCAAATTCATTACACTCTATCTTTATTTTGAGCTAGTTCAAACCAGTCCACCTCATTACACCCTACTCTATCTTGAGCTAGTTCAATCCAGTCCATCTTATTACAAACTATCTCTATCTTGAGCTAGTTTTATCGAGTCCACCTCGTTACACACTATCCCTATCTTGAGCTAGTTCAAGCCAGTCCACCTCATTATACCCTATCCCTATCTTGAGCTAATTCTATTGAGTCCACCTCATTACACCCTATCTATATCTTGAGCTAGTTCAAACCAGTCCACCTCATTACACCCTACTCTATCTTGAGCTAGTTCAATCCAGTCCATCTTATTACAATCTATCTCTATCTTGAGCTAGTTTTATCGAGTCCACCTCGTTACACTCTATCCCTATCTTGAGCTAGTTCAAGCCAGCCCACCTCATTATACCCTATCCCTATCTTGAGCTAATTCTATTGAGTCCACCTCATTACACCCTAAACCTATTATGAGCTAGTTATATCCGGTACACCTCATTCCACTATATTCATATCTTGAGCTAATTCTATCCAGTCCACCTCATTACCTCCTATCTCTTTCAGGTTCATTCTAATGCTATCCTCCCATCTGTATCTAGCCAGGTCTTGCCAATGGTACCTTCCCATTTGGTTTGCCAGTAAGTACCCTGAACCAGGTTCTAGAATCTCCCAATCACGCTGCATTTCTTGCCCACCTTAATCTACGAGACTTGATTATCTTAATATCATCTTGTGTTATGTAACTCATTTATATATAGCCTCCACCACTTTACAGTAGTCTTGTATTAATTTGACCAAATATCTTCCTAATCACCTTGTTTTCGAACACCTTAATTTTTTTATCGTCACGTAAGATAATGGACCACGTTACACACCCATAGAGAACAACCGGTAAAATTTTTGTTTTGTATATTCTGAGTCTTAAATTCCTTGACAGCAGGCGAGATGTCAACAAATTACTGCTGGAATAATAACACGCATTTCTTGACCGTATTCTTTCCTAATTTGTAATCAAATATCGTTATTGCTAGTTAAAATTGTTCTTCAAATTTGTTCTAACTCTTTAACTCTGTCAAATGACATGTTTTTCGCACTAATATCTAAATTATCGTCCCAAATCTGTGTTCACCGTATGATAAGATTTAATATTTTCAGCGTTCACTACTATATTTATTGACTTACTAGCTAGCCTCCAATAAAATATATAAATTTTTCCCAACGGCTTCCTTACTGTTGTATAACAAACCTAAATCATCTGCTTATCCTTATATCGGCACTGTACCGTTTAATGTAAACCCTTTCCTACTAATATTTCACAATCCATAAAGCAAACTCTATGGCTAAATCGAACAGTAATAGAGACACTGTATCTCCCTATTTCAACCCTTTGTTGTATTTCAGAATTTCAGAAGCGTAGGATAAGTGACATCCAACACATACCCTACCATGCGTATCATCAAACATACCTCAATTAGCTTAACAATTTTTATGGTTATTCCAAACTTAACTAAATTCTCATTTTATTTATTTCTTTTTACTGAATCATAGGTATGTTTAAAATCTAAGTATAATTAATGGACAGTCATGTTATATATTATATACTTTTATTCTAACATTTGACATTGTTGATCTATTTCGTTGAGATCCCCACTGATGCAATTTCGTGAGGAAGCAGCGCAAGAGTATTTATTAAGCCAGTAAGAGTGAAAGTGTAAAAACTGCAATATAAAAGTGTGAAAGCATGATATAAAATATTGTAGGTGAAAAATTAATTTTACAAGTGTATGAATGGAATTTTGAAATAAATTGTAATGCTAGAGTTAAGTGTGCGAAAGTTGTGTGTGGTTCTGTGGTGATGGAACACTTAAAATGTGATCTATAATGGAATGAACAGGTGAAATAAGTTGTGAGAGAAAAGAACGAATCTTACAAACGAATGATTTCTGAAACGAGTTTAGGCTGTGGGAAGTATACAAAGATAATAATATGTATGCAAAGAAAGTAGTAAAGTAGAGTAAGGATGAAATGATATTAAAAGAAGAAGAAAGACTTCAGAATAATTTTGAAAGAAATAAGAAGTTGTTCTAGAAGTGGGTAAAGCAAACAAAACAGTAAGTACAAGTAAATACCTATGACTTTAAAAATAAACTAGGTGAGATGTAAAGGGATGAAAACCACCAACGAGAGCGAGTGAGGGAATACTTTGAAAAATTATATACGAAAACGTAGAGAGAGAAGTAGAACATAGGGAAAATGCTATGATGATTGAAAGAAGTAATGAAGCTGAGCTGTTAAAAGTTACGAAAGTGTTAAATAATGGCGAAGTTGAGGGCCTAGATTAGATCACAAATAAAATTCCTAAGTGGGGAGGCATGGTATTACTTACCGGATTGTGAGTTTTTTTATGTGTGTTCTGTGATATCGAATAGCCTCAATGACTGGAATAATGCCGTAACTATTCCTTCATACAAAGGCAATAAGAGCGAATGTAAGAATAACAGGATAATTATTTGAGTATTCCAGGCAAATATTTGGAGAGTATTAATTAAGAAGGTGCATGAAAAAACTGCGGAAGAGATTTGGGGTGTGGAGTATGGTTTTATGTATGTAGAGGTTACTTGGACTAGATATTTCCACGTCAGCAACTGATTGTGAAATGAATGGCAGTAAGGAAGAAAGTGTATTGTGCATTTGTTGAGCTTGAGAAGGCGTACTATCGGTTGAATAGGAGTATGTTATGGAATGTTCTTAGAGAGTATGGTATGGATGCATGGTTAATAAATGCAATTAAGGCGGTGTATGATAGAAGTAAAGCATGCGTTAGTCTTGCAACCTCCTTCCTAACCCTAAAGAGACTGAAGATGCAAAATGTAACAAACAAAAAATTATAATTATTGGAGTGGGGCTCATGAGTCGAACAGAGTAAAAATGATCTGAGAACCAATGATTGTTATTCAGCGACTCGTAACACACCTGGTTCGGAAATTATGAAAGGGCAATACTTTCCTCATAGTTATAATAGAAAGGATTTTTTTAAAACCTTAGAATGTTCAGGAAAAGACAAAGATACCAAAATTAAAGTAGGAGATAATGTGATGATGCAATTTAATTTTAAGCATTAATTATTGTTTCAAAAAATAACTATCCAAGAAAGTGATTTTTTAAATTTATAAAAAAAAATCTATGTTCGAGAAAAAATCTCAAGTACGCCTAAGCTAATATTTAAGTTTTACTTTAAACTTAAATTTAAGTTACTCATGGTAATTAATAAACTATGCGTTGAAAGTTTGCTTAATAAATTTGAAATTATCTGCACACACATAATTATATTTGGAGGCAATGAATATTATGGAAACACTAAACACATATTAAGTCCCAAATAAATTAGTTGAGCGGGGCCAACAGATATAACTGGTACAAATAATCAAAGAATCAAATCCTTCTAATTAGAAAGAAACCCATGGTTAACACAAACTCCAGATGCACTATTAACATATGGCATAAGCCAATTTATATGTGGAAGATACCTTCAAAATAAAAGTATGTGTCCCTCACCAAGTCTCAAACATGATGAAAACTATTTTAAGTTTTTATAACTTTCGGGAACTTACTTTAACAAAAGTATATTAATGAAGACCCTAGAGACAAATAATAAGTGCATGTAACACTTGGCATAATGTCCTAACTCAAATAATATGACCAAGAAAATAATGTAATTAGCAATAATTAAGTTTTAATTTGATTCATCCTAAACATATCTTGTCTCATTGTAAAGTATATATTCATTTTTAGAGTCTTTGGAAAACTATTCTCAAACAAAAAACATGAAAGTTCTACGAGTATATTTCAACTTTAGAATCTTTGGAATAATATTCTCCTTAAATATAATCAAAGAACAAAGTGAAAGCCTAATAGTCAATTTCCATATTAAAGTCTTTGGAAAAATATTCTCATTAAATATAATCACACAAGAAAATGAAAGTGTAAGAATCTATTTCCAAATTAAAGTATTTAAGAAAAACATCATTATATCCTATTAAGTCTTCCAACGAACCATCTTAACAAAAAGTGTTTTTAAATTATAGAATAATTTACCAAAAAGGAATTTTGAAAAGGAATTATTCACTTAGCCGAACGACACTTTATATGCTAGCCTCAGAGGGCGGGAGTTTAGGAATCACGTGTGGTTGGTAGGGGGGGGGGCACATGTACTGGGTGGATAGAGAAGATTGGAGAAGCCACATAGACGATTCTAGAAGCATCTCCATCTATATCCATCTCCGTGGAACCTTTTCCTGGCTCCGCCGATACTAGCGCCTCCTGGTGGCGAGCTTTGGGAATGCAGTCACAAAGCTTAGTTGGAAACTCAGAGTGTTGAGGTGTGGATGTGTGGAACCAGAGGTGTTGGGCGTATTGCGTAGCTGGTCAAATAGAACGACCACGGTGAGTTGAAAGCTTTGATTTGTAGTATATTCTTTTGGACCAAGGAACGACGGTGGAGGATGGATGGAGCTTTGGGCGAATGGTTTTACATTGAACAGGGTGTTAGACAAGTGTGTGTTATGTCTTTATGGTTGTTTAATGCATTCATGGATAAGAGTATGAGGGATGCCTGTGAGGACACAGTTAATGTATAAATGGACAATGTTAATATGAGAGTGTTGCTATATGAAAATAGTAACGTATAAATGGCTGAGAACAAAACTGATTTGCAAAATGCATTAAATCGCTTGAATGTGGCCGCAGGCAGAATGGCTCTCTAAAACTAAGGTGATAGTTTTTGATAAGGGCGGATGAGGAAATGATTGCCAGCTTGGTATGATTGGAAGAGGGTCAGAATAAATGTATGATTTTGTTTATTTGTGCAGAATGTTCTGTAAAAATTTAAGGATACATGGGGAAACATCAAACGGGTGAATGCATCTTTTAGAGTAGATGGATATATGTGGACTATTGTAAAGAATGAATTAGTATAAAAAGATGCAAAGGTGACAATATAAAAGTGTGTTAGAGCCAACGTTTTTATGGATGTGAAGCGTGGGTTTGTCAGCAGAAATACAAGAGAAAGGTAAATGTGGTTGGAATGATATATCTAAGAAATGTTTGTGGAAAATATCGTATGGACAGAGTCAGTAATGAATGAGTGCTGTAGGAATGTGGTTTGAAAGGGAACACAATAGATCAACATTATAAGAAGCATCTTACGTCGATTTGAGAATGTTGAGAGGAGGAGTGTGGATCGAGTGTCGAAGCAGATATATAAAGTTAAAGTGTGTCGATCAAAAGGAAGGGGTAGGCTATGTAAGACGTGGTTCAATGTTGTAGACAAATGTGTTGAAAAGAGAATCATTAATATTTTAACAATAACCGAGCATGTATGGCTTAATGTATGGATGTTGTTGAAGCTAAGTAAGTATGCAAGGATGTTGAAGAGTGTGTGTGTGTGTATGTATGTATGTATGTATGTACGTATATATGTGTGTACGTGTGTGTGTATTAATGTGTGTGTATGTATGTATGTGTGTATGCATATGTGTATGTATGTATGTATGTATGTATATGTGTATGTGTGTATGAATGTGTGTGTATGTGTGTATGTATGTGTATGTATGTGTGTGTATGTATGTATGTATGTATGTATGTATGTGTATATGTGTGTAAATGTGTGAGTGTATGTATGTATGTATGTATGTATGTATGTATGTATGTATGTATGTATTGGGAAATCCAAATAATGCTTTAGATGCACTATCCTAATGTGTTTTACAACTTCAAATTCCCGTGTTCTTGCAACAGGTAATTGCGAAGGAACTGAAGGGAAATAATAACCATGAAACCAACACAAAAGAGGCACCAAATATGGAAATAATTCCGTGGGTGGAGACCTGATCTCTTTATTGTCTTGAAAGACTTTGCTAAACATGTGTTTGATAACTGTCCTCTCTTATACATAAAGGTTTACCAAAAATAGGATTTATATATGTGTGTGTGTGTGTGTTGTTTGCTCTTGGGATCAGTATCATACTATTGGTCTGATCACGGGTTTCAAGCCATTCTGCAAATTTATATATTTGCCTTAAAACTCTAGAAAACATGATTGCACTGAGCTCATTAGAGTACTTGAACTCTATATTGCATCAAAGAAATTAAAGTTTTTATTTATTTCATAGGTTTTAAGACAAATATTTCACAACGGCGTTGTCCATGGGGTTGGGTGAAAAGAAGAGTAATCAAGGAGAGAGGATGGGAAAACCAAAGTGATCCATCCCACGTGGTAAACCTCTCGTATTGCACCCCTTGGAGATTCACTCATGAGATTTTCGTCACATGCAAATCAGTTTATTGCGAGATTGACGGATTGAATAAAATTTTTAAATAAGTGATTTTGTTAAATTATGTGAAAAGACATTCAAGAAGAAAATTATAGAATATAATTGTTCAACATTTAAAAATATTAAAAATACTGCATGTTTAAAATGGCAAATATTGCACTATAAAATCTCTATATTGGTGAATTATTGAACCAAAAAATAAAGAGTTAGGGCTTTGTGATTTTTTTTAACCCATCAGTATTTACCACCCTTAAATTATATTACAAAAATATACAGGCACACTTAATTTTATAGAAATTATTAGCTACCAGAATAATTTCGTTACAATACAACAAAACGAGATGGATACGATACTTGTGAGATGATACAATGGATATTATTTGTAATAATTATGTTTCCTAAAAAGTTTCATTTTTTTTATCATGATAACTTTTTTTTTTTTTTTTCTAATCCCACTTCTTCCATGTNTTTTTTCCTAAAAATTTTTTTTTTTTTTATATTGATAATTTTTTTTTTTTTTTTTTTTCTAATCCCACATCTCCAATGTTGATAATTTCTTTTCATATACCATATTACGGTTTCATTTTGTTTCAAACATGAATATGTGTTTATAAAGATAACAAGTAACATACAAATGGTCTTATTATATTTGATTATTTAGTTTTCCACTGCCATTGGGTATACATTCATCAATATTAGTGAACTATTCAAATGTTTTTGATGGATATTAAGTAACTTGCAATAATGAGTTATTGGATATAAGCAACTTGAATGACATGTTCTAGAATATTTCTTTGTTTTATTTAAATGAATTGTTTAACGTGTACTTTCTTAACATACTGATTATATCACCACACGATAATTTCTATGAGCGAGAGTGAAAGGGCCTAACAATTTGCCAGGAAAAGTATTACCTTCCAGGGTTCTTCTACATGCTACAATAGGAAATGGACCGACGGCTTTACTTCCTCTCCTAAGTTGCCGGATTTTTATCACTCAAGAAAAATACATCGACCCCGGCTGGGTTTTAACACACTAACATACGGTCCTGAGGTGAGCACTTTACCTCAAGACCTCTGAGGTCAACCAAATATTCTTTTTAAAATTCAGTCACTTCTCACGAGATAATAAAATAATCGGATTAGAATGAAATTATGTCCTTTAATCGCTATAAGCGTACATCTGACTAAACACCTGGGTTAAGATACATTTCTTCGGTAAATAACATAAAGTTTTATTCTTATTAAGAAAATGGAGACATTGGAACTTACTTCAATCATAGCATTAGTCACTTTCAAACGAGCAGAAATGGAGATTTTGAAATGTACACGTGTCCTCCAAACGTTATCATTATATAGTTGTTCTAATAAAATTAGAGAGGATAACTATACTAATCTTTAATTTTAATGGAGCTATAACCAGGTACCAATAGAGTGTGTACACTTCGCAATGTATTTATTCCTTCAATATATTATTATCGTGAATTTTCAAGCAAATAAACTAATTTTTCTTTTAATTCGGAACAAAATAACAAAATACTACCATTATAGTTGTGTATTAACCATCAAGTAGTCATAATTAATAATCATTTAGATTCATAGAAGATTTGAGTTCAATAATATGAAGGAATCAATATATTGGTGAGCATACACGACCTTAACTCCAGGTAACATCCTTGTGAGTCAATAAATAATATCAAATTATTTTTTTTAGAAAAACTTATTTACTGTTGGCTTGGTTGAAGAAAATAAACTACAACATATCATGGATACTAAGACAAATTATGGTAGTGCTGGCAATAATACTTTATTCGGCTTTTAAATATCAAATTGATACTAACTACACCAGAATATATGCGCTGTATATTGTTTTTGATTGGTACAATCAAACTTGACTAGTGGTGGCAACCGGATCTGGTGTTAATTTAATACATCCTATAAAACTGGTTTTCAACAAAATGTTAGTACACGTCAGTATATATATATATATATAGTTAGTCAACACGAAGAGATGAAAAACACACGAACTCCAATTTAGTTTAGTTTAACTTCTTTAAAAAAAATTTTTTAAATTTGTTTTCACTAATATTAAAAAGGTCAAGCAAGCCATGTGGCTTCACGGACAATGCAAGTCTCATGTTTCACATCTGATATGGAGATATGGAAATTAGCAAGCTATTATCGAACAAGGAACTTATGTACACAAGTTTGCCAGGAAGTCTTCTTCCATCCGGGGCCATGAAAATTCATTCCCATGTAGGGGAACTGTATTGTCTTATAGGAAATAAAACTATTGCAACTGGGAACTGGAACTTTGAACCATACAAGCAGCCCATAGCGCACACAATTTAAAATTTGACACTTCTGTTTAGCTGTCATTTTCGATAAACATTTATATCACCAGTGGCGTATTCTCTGGGTATGCTAGTCCTGCACTGCATACCCAGAATGATTTGGACTATTTTTTTGTTTAATTAAATGCTGTCTGTGTGAACTGTTTAAACTGTTAATAAATATACATGTAATGAATTCTTAATTTTAAATCTAATATTGGTTCATGTTCTAAGAATACTGTGTTTTAAGTAATTTTTCTTCCAAAAGGCTCTACTTAACACAATAGGAGGGTGACCTGGTGGTCTAGGGGTAAGGTGTCAGACTTCTATGCTGGCGGCCGGGGTTCAATCCCCGGTCCCGGCACAAATTTATCTGATTACCAAACCCTTCCTTCACCTCTGACAAGACATCTTGTGAATGTGGGGAATACCAGGTCTCCGTCGTGGTTCGGATTCCACGTTAAGCTGTAGGTCCTCCATTTCATCTCACAATCACCCTACCATTACACATTAGCGTAAGTGCGTATAACCCGAACGGGTAGTAAGACGC
>CABFVX010000056.1:456630-466714 GCA_902151425.1 Timema shepardi
ATATATATATATATATATATGAATGAGAAAGAGTGAAATAAATACCTCTCCCAAAAACACACTTGTAAACATGATATACATACACTCTTTTTGGTCATGTACGTTTAATTTCATTCTTCATAAAACACATTATTACTCTCCAAAGGATTTCTATTTAAATCCCGATTGTGGATTTAAATTGGAGTTTTACAGTGAGAAATTCAATTGAGTTTGACACAATTTTAATTATATATTCTAATTTCTGATAACCCAGTTGTGTTAAATACCTAAAAATTAATTCCCATAAAACGAACCAAATGTTTGATTCAGTGAGTGACATAGCACTATTATTTTAAATAGATTTTTCGTTCACTAACATAGCAGAATATTTTTAATGCTAAAATGTGTGTTGTAATCAATCTATGATTAAGGAGTTAAAATACAGTGGATCCTAGGTTTTGCAGTTATCTAAAGTAAGGATCCTCACTATCTTTCCCCAAGCTGTTTAAAAAATATATTAACTAAACACAAAACTTTAGGGAAAAAATATTACAACACAGTGTAGAATGAATAAAAGGACCATATTCCTTATATATGTAGACACCGGATGATGTCCATAGCTTGCCTTGAAATCAACATGAAAATCTAGACTTTTTACGTAGTCCATACTGCTCCTAGAATAATACCATTAAATATTTTACTTTTTTCAGAATCTATAAACTTATACAAACTAGTATTGGTATACATATTATATAATCTCATTTTGGCTTGTTAGAGAGCCCAGAAACGTATATAAACTATTATTGCCTTAAATATTATATAATTTCATTTTGGCTTGTTACAGAGCCCAGAAACCTATACAAATTATTATTGGTATAAATATTATACGATCTCATTTTGGCTTGTTACAGAGCCCAGAAACGTATACAAACTATTATTGGCTTAAATATTATATAATCTCATTTTGGCTTGTTAAAAGAGCCCAGAAACGTATACAAACTATTATTGGCTTAAATATTACACTCTCTCATTTTGGATTGTTACAGAGCCCAGAAACGTATACAAACTATTATTTGCTTAAATATTATATCATCTCATTTTGGCTTGTTACAGAGCCCAGAAACGTATACAAACTATTATTGGCTTAAATATTATATTATCTCATTTTGGCTTGTTACAGAGCCCAGAAACATATACAAACTACTATTGGCTTAAATATTATATCATCTCATTTTGGATTGTTTTACAGAGCCCAGAAACGTATACAAACTATTATTTGCTTAAATATTATATAATCTCATTTTGGCTTGTTAGAGAGCCCAGAAACGTATACAAACTATTATTGGCTTAAATATTATATAATCTCATTTTGGCTTGTTAAAGAGCCCAGTAACGTACCTATACCAACTATTATTGGCTTAAATATTATATAATCTCATTTTGGCTTGTTACAGAGCCCAGAAACGTATACAAACTATTATTGGCTTAAATATTATATAATCTCATTTTGGCTTGTTACAGAGCCCAGAAACGTATACAAACTATTATTGGCTTAAATATTATATAATCTCATTTTGGCTTGTTACATAGCCCAGAAACGTATACAAACTATTATTGGCTTAAATATTATATAATCTCATTTTGGCTTGTTAAAGAGCCCAGTAACGTACCTATACAAACTATTATTGGATTAAATATTATATAATCTCATTTTGGCTTGTTACAGAGCCCAGAACGTATACAAACTATTATTGGCTTAAATATTATATAATCTCATTTTGGCTTGTTACAGAGCCCAGAAACATAAAAATATCTTACTTCTTCAGAGGCTAGAAATATACCAACATGTGTTACTTACTACGGAGTCTCGTGGTGAAGTCGCCAAAAGGGAAATTTTTAGTTTTTGTTTTAACATTGAATCCCATTTGAAGATTTTTTTTAACATAGGGATTTTATATGTTATGATTATTTTTAAGATTTTAAGTAACTACTAACCTTGATATTTGAGCGGTATAACATGAACACACTATGAGTTACTCATTTTGGGCCTACCTCGGTACAGGCTTGATACGAGGGACTAGTTTTTCACAGTCACAAAATACTTTTATTTTAATTTGCACATGCATTTTGTTTAAAAAAAAAGCATATCGTAGTTAAACCCTGTTTATTTTCAACATTTTTATTTTAAAGATCTTTTTCCAGCATTTCTTCAAATTAATTATCCTAGAATAAATTAAAATTCACCCTCCTTACCAAATATCTTTAATTAAATTAGTGTAGTTCAAACAATACTGTAGTTTTACCGGTTGTTCTTTATAAGTGTGCAACGTGGTCTCCTAACTTACATGACGAAAACAAATTTATGGTTGTCAAAAACAAGGTGCTTAGGAAGATATTTATTCCAAAAAGGGATGAAGATACTGCGAGGTGAAGGCGGTTACATAGTAATGGGTTGCATACCCTGTACTCATCACAATACATTGTTAAAGTGGTAAAATCGCGTAGATTATGGTGGGAAGGACATGCAGTGCGAATGGAAGATTCTATAATATTGTTCAGGTTGATTGACATACCAATGGGAAGAGATCATTGGGAAGACCTAGACGCAGATGGAAGGATGTAATGAGGTGTACTGGATATATCTAGCTCAAGATAGGGATAGGGTGTAATGAGGTGGACTAAATATATCTAACTAGGGACAGGGATAGATGGAGTTCCTTTTGTAAGTACGGCAATCAACTCTCGACTTCCTAATGCTATAGAGTATGTACAAGATGCAGTCAGGCCAAATTGGCAATAAGGCATATAGAACTACAAAAAAATAAGTTTTAAAAGATTGAGTACCAACTAAACGCTAATTCTAATAGTTTATTAGTCATTAAGGATCTATAAACAAATGATATCTCTATTTTAATTCCCCAAGAGGATTCGTTAGAGTTATTTTTATATAATTACAACTTTTCTTAGTCTCACTGCATTAAAGTTAATATAAAATAAAATATTGAAAGCAATTTTTTAAACAACATGTGTCAGAACAAATTAAAAGTTAGAAAGCTGTTATAAAATAGAAAACGGCTAGCAAGCAGTTATTAGAAATTAAAAATACATTAACATGAGTTTAACGATTTATTGTAATAAGAGATTAAACAAAATATGTATATGAAATATTAAACCTTTAAAAATACAGATATGAAATTTGAAAAATGTATTGAGTACAATAGTGGTGTATTATAATATGATTGTAAAAATGAAAATTTGTTAAAATTGTATTGGTAATTGCAAGAACAACATGGTGAATGAATTAAGGTTTCTTTCGTCAATCATTTTTTAGATTGGGTTATTTAAGGATATTAGTAATTGATGTAAAATATTTGAAATATATGGCTATACATATGATGCTAAATAATTATATATATATATATAAAATTTGCTAAATACGATGTATTCATAATTGATTTATTCATATCTGGAGTTCTTTATTCCTTGTTGAAATGGCTGCATTAGCTTCCCATTTATAGACATTTAATTTCAAAGCTAAGCAACGTGATCTACAGGTTTTAAATAAAAAAATATCCATTATAACTAATATGGTCAAATCATAATGCACCAAAACTAGGTTAACTTAAGAGGATTTGGGCACTGATATACATATATTCAAAAAGTCAATTAATCTAATAACTAATATTAATCTCATCGAAATGTGATCAATATTTAAATACTAAGCAATGTTACTTACTGTATGACATTTAGGATCACAAAAGTTCATTGTTGCACTTATAAAATTAAGACACCTATCCATATCTTGAGCTAGTAATAATTATGTTTAATGTTACCTTTGGGATTATGCATGTCTCAATCAAAACATTAGGTATTTAAAGTATCATGCCTTATAAAAAAATTGATAGCAATTTTTCAAACTTTAAGAGTGTGATTATTTTAACCTTCATGATGCTAGAGAATTGAACTACGAACCAGTTACATCTTTAAGTTTGTGTGGCTATTCCAATTACATATCTAATTTATACACATGCACAGTATTTTGAGCCAACAAAGTCTAGTTAGTGATATCAGATAAATATACTCAGGGAGGCCGGTAGACTATAAATTAGAGAGGTAATAATTTTTGTTCACCTATATCTGATCATGGGAAAAAATAAATGCGTTGATGCATGATTTGAATAAATATAACAGTGAATTCACTACTATTGTTTCAAGCTCCTACAATTTTATAGACGTCCTATGAATCATGATAATAGGTGATTTAAAATGTATCTATCTGGTTTTCATAAATGATTTTCAAGTAATATTTTACGCATACATCTTTACCTACTTTTACATTTCACGAAAAAATCTCACTTCACACATCTTTCTTGAAGAATTAACCAGATTTTTCTGACATTAATAATATATTGGCTTGAAGAACTGGTAGCTAAAATTATTGACCAGACAATATTAGGTCCTTCTTAAAAGCGACTATTATGTTATTCAATATTGACTGTAATGTACTACTCTTATTTTAAAATATATACATAATTTTCAAAGACTTGAATGATGCGTTAAGATATAAAAGTGCCGTTGTGGCTGGATCCATCTTTAAATGTTAAACATTCTTGCTTTTGGCACTTATTTAAATAACCATGTTAAATAGTATTAATTCCAAATACTAAGTGAAAATACACAAGGAAAATCCTTTGTAGATTTATAAAACAAGCTTTAATAATGACCTAAACAATACAATTGTAATAATTGTGTTTACTCTTAATACAAAATTAATCTAGAACAAGATATATCCCAAAGCAGTGTCACTTTCACTTGATAGTGATATTTTCAGTAAATATAGGTAGTGTTTTATTTTAAATGAGTAGTTCAACAATTTATGTTAATGATAGCTGGAAAAGAGAATCATACATTTTAGAGAGTTTACCTAATTACGGGTAATCATGAGGCTATTAGCCTTAGCTATTAACGATTTAGAATGTTCGATAATTGTTTAATAATTTTTAAAAAGTACTTTCTTATTTTAAGAGTGTTTTCCACTTTAACTGGCAACTAATTGTTTAAAATTAATAATAAAACTCACCTAGTATTATAAATAATGTATCAATGTATTGAATTCTTATTAAATAATAAACTTAATCTTATTGTCTTTCTTTATTTTTTTTACTTACAACTTTTTTTGTTCCCATTATGGCTTATAGGTAAGTTAGTGTCACTTAAATAATAACTTACATTTTGTATTGCTTAAGGATGGTAGAACTAAGTTATTTTGTGTATAGCAATATTAATAGAAATATTTGTTGGGTGAAATGCTTGTATATTAAGAAGACTACGTCTTCGATACATTTAGTACTACCCCTTTATAACTCAATTAACCTACAGCCTCTGTTCATTACGTTACATACACGCTTTGGAGTATACTTTAAGCTATAACTTATTGACGAGCATATTGAATAGATTTTCTCTAAAAAAAAAGGTCCTTTACAATAATTTAAACCACCTTCTGCCAAAATAGTATCAGAGGAATCAAATGTACGAATATTAAATCAATAATTTAATTAATACTTAAGCTATTGCTTGCGATGGTCATTAGTCAGTCATTTATTAATGTTTAAGTATAACTTGACAATTCGCACTTCCTGTTTTTTATGAAGGGGTAGTGGGTCGCCCCTTGGGATAGCACAGCCTTAGTACACCCAAGCAGGATTCGAATACAGACCTCCCCATATATGACAAGCCTGGCTAAATAAGCCTGACGTTTATTCTGAGTGCCCCTTTTTGGAGTGTATTAAGTGTAACTTTTAATCTAAGAGTACCAGATTCTATTCTTTTCGGGATAAAAAAAAAGTCACGGTGAAATAGATTCATCTACTTTCACTAAGAGGTCTGCTTATATTATTAAAATGTTTATACTATTAAAGTATAGAAAAAAAAATGCTGTTTATCTATACCAACCTCAATAATATAATATAAGTGTTGATTATATAAATCTTGAATAACTTTAACCAAATATTCCTTCAAATTTTCTTATAGAATCACCCCCTGGTTTGTGATCATCCAAAAAACCAGGGGCATGTTAATTACCATTCTTATTTAAAAAATTAATAATATATATTTTTTATTTTCAAACATTGGATCCCAAACTATATTAATAAGAATAGTCTATGTTTTATAAAGGGGTGAATGAAATTCTGGCCTGGTAGTAATCTATAACCTAGAGTTGAGGACAAGACGTTGATAATTACTACACTTGCACTAGAGGGTATGATTAAAATGCCCCAGGGTGGATCTGAGGCCCCCGCCGGAGTCAAGCACGTTATAACACCCAAATGTTGGCAAAGTAGGCCACATCCGACTCGCAAACATGCGCTCAATGCTCGCCTTATAAGCCGCGGGGGGACCTTTACAGTTGCTGGCACGTGAGGGAACTTCACTCGGGATTAATACATTCCTACTTAACTAATACTTAACCATTAGTTACGCTCTATACGGTCGTGTTGGCCACGGGTAGGAGCTAGAAATGGCGTGTCGGGATGTGGGCTGGTCCCACTACTGTCATAAGCTTCACCGAGTAATCAAAATAACTTCTTTTTAAACTCAAACGTTCTAACACCAGCTTATTAAAGAAGAGGCCTTCCTGAAGAAAAATACAATCCTCATACTGCAATGTTTCTTGTGAGAATGCAGCTATGACTCTTCAAATCATAAAAAAGAAATCTCATTTAACTTAGATTTATCTCCATGTTGTGGTCATAACAACATATAATTTCATTTGTTTAGGGAAGGTTAGATATACATTTTTTACCCTTCACCTTAATCACACGGTGAAAATTGTTAAAAATGAATTGGTTTAATATTTTCATATGTATTTTTTAAATTTATTCAACCCAAAATTAAAGGTTATTTAAATAATGGTGGTGTTGATATCCTTCAACTTTATTTTATGGTAAGCTATAGTTTTATATTATCAACCTATTTAACTATTTCAAGACAGTAAAACGCCAGCAATGCGTGTCAACGCTCCAAAAGACAGCCTCCTTAACTGATGTATATTTTTTATATTTTAGTTTCTGCTATGGCGTTGAATGTAAAATATGCATATACATTCCAATACCTTCTATACAAGGGAAACAACTGATGATTTTACTTAGTAACGACAATATTTCCACCAGGATCGCTAGTGCTGTACAACACTAGGAATTATTTAATTTAAGGTCACTAAACTTCTCCTTCTACCCCCCACCCCCTAACCAGCAGTTGGCCTCGAAGGAAAATATTAATATAATATAACACATGGGGATGCAACTTTTTTAGACAGTTCTTTTAATTAGGTTTTTTAATCTTTAGAGCTGGGTTCAACGGACAACCTAGAGAGGCGATGTGGTTGTGCTAAAAACAGATAAATTCAGCTTTTAATAGGGGTCTATACAATTTTAAATATTATTTTATGATTATTACCAAATAAATTTAAATATTCTAACTTATTTAATCAACCTTCTGGGACTGGCGCTAAGAAACTAACATGACTAGTGCTGTTGCATTTTTGCACACATCCTATGATGTTCTAAATAATAATTCAAAACACATACTTTAATACATAATATTATTGAAGCAATATCATTAAATAAATATTTGAAACATATTGTATTTTTGTAAATTTTATTTAAAAAAAGAAGAAAAAGTACAATCATTTTAAACTGTTACAAAAACATAGCCTTTATTAGAAAAAATTAATAAAAATATCGTAAGGCATTATTTTATATTATACTGTATTACAAAATTACTGCTTACTTCTACATTATTATTGTATTATTTTATTTCAAACATAAGGTGGTAGTGAGCCAGACGTATGATATCACGACTGGCGCCATTGCGTATTAACAACATCCCTGCTTGGTGCAGTTAAAACTCTCATGTCTCAGAAAAGAAACTTTTTTTTTTTGATGTTTAATGAAATCATACTAGGCAGCAGGAATTAATTGAGGAATACTTGGAGGGGAGCTGACCTAATTACCTTCAATTAAAAAAAAAGGACAGCAAAACTGCAACAGTGCCAGTCACAGAAGGTTAAGAGTAATTTAACTTCAGTGCACAAATGATTAAACTAGCTGCTTTTTTTTATTAATTGGAATCTATTCTATTTGTTAAATTGATCAGTGCAATACTTTGGTCCCTAACTTTTGTTTAATTCCAATAACACTATCGGTGTTTGTTTTTTTCTGATATAGTTAAATTTAATTTGTGTTGTACTAATACATTTGAAATTACTTTACATATTTCAAACGTTTTGTGAAAATCTCAACATTTAGCTATGCTGTGTGCATGTCTTGTTTCGTTACATCGGCAAAATTTGCTGATGGCGTTTTTCCGACTGCCCAGTGCCCCTGGATTTGAATCGTAGTGGGGAAAGTCCACACATACTGATAATCTTAAATTCATTAAATAATAAACTAGTTTTGATAGTAAAAATTGAATAAATCTCTAGAGAACTTAAATACCCTATTTTGGAAAGGGTGTTTATGTCGATAAAAACATGACCTAACAGAGTTAATAATAAATCAAACACATAAAAGCACTTGACGTATACATAATTATTCTATTTTTGTGTTCTTAGAGTTATGAAAATAGTTCACAGTTATTTGTGCACATTCCTGTGATGGGATCGACAAGTAAGTCTGGATCTTACACAACAGAAACTTTTTGTGTAAAAGTCCCAATTATTACATATGTATTACTGGTGTTATTTTCTTTACGCCGTATTCTTATTACTTAATACTGTGAATACTCTACCACTTGACACTGATGCAAATCGTAATCAGATTCTGCGGCAATTTGAAGCCTCCTCGAAATCCTCCATTATTAATGGGCTGGCATTCAGGAGTTTTAAGAGTGAAGAGATTTAAAATTACATTCATATTTTTATTAAAGTAAGAACTGATGGCTAGATCTTTATTGTTCTGAAAGCTCTCCGACCCACCAGGCTAGGCTAGTCTAGTGCATAGCTGGTAGAGGGAGAAAGATGAGGATTATTAGGGAGATGTGAAGTCAAAGTGAACAACATACTCGTATTTTACCAGTTATCTACTTGTATTTCATTTGTTATGAAGACTGTTTACCTTCTCACATAATTATTTTTTTGTTTATTTTCTTGTATAGAGAAACTATTGTAATAATAAACATTATTTCCCTCGAGATTATGATGGATATTGACGTTTTATGTGCCCCTGAATTTTAAAAATGTGTATAACTAATCTGTGCACTCTTGACGAAGTGCGTGAATAAATTGAGCTCAATTTATCAAACTTATATTTCTGCTTGCATACAAATGTATCTATTTACATAAATGCAAAACTCACTCACCGACTGACTCAATTTCTCATCCCCTATTTCCCCAATCCTGGACCTGGAAACTTAACATTTATCAGGAAGTTTAGATTTAGTTCCTAATAGATAGATACGACAAGGTTTCCCACAATTCGATCTCTAAGGGATAAAAAAAAGAGGGGCTGAAAATTTTAAAATTCACTGATTTATCTTTTGAACAAGAGGACACAGAGATTTGAAATTTAAAATAATGGTTCATTTATTGGGTGAGATGCTCTTTAAGGTTTTTCAAATCTCATTCCATAAGGAGGTGGAGTAGACATTAAAGGGTGGGAAATCTCATGTCCTGTAATCTCGATGAGATTATATATCTGGTGGTTGTTTGGGTCACAGAATACGAACATGACATTACTCTGTGTAAGACACTCACACGAAGAGTCCCAAGATGCGTTGGAGAAAATGGGGTCGGAGGGTCCAATACTTCCTAGATTAATATAAATAACTACTTATAAGTACAGTAGAAAATTAAAATTTGTCAGGCATATAAAGGGACCACTACAAATAATTATAAAAATATCGTTCTTAATTTCTAAGTGGGGGCCCGGGATATAGGGTAGGGGTTTAAAAACTAAAAAAACAAACAAAAAAAACTTTTAGGTGTTGTAAGCAAAATTAAGTTTGGCAGTTTGGTAGGGGGACAACTCCAGATAACCAATGAAGCATTACAATTTAAATTTATAAATGGGAGTTTTTGAAATGAGTGTGTGTGTGTGTGTGGGGGGGG
>CABFVX010000056.1:466797-492696 GCA_902151425.1 Timema shepardi
GGGGGGGGGGTTCGCAGTGGGGGTTAAAATGTATAAAACTGAAAGAATAAATTACTTCTCAAAGTATTAGATGATTGACATGCTCGGATAGATAAGGACCACCTCAAACAGAATAAAGGTTTGAACTATTCAATTTCAAAATGAAGGAACATAAAATGGGGAGGGCGTGTCCCCTTAACATTTCTAAGGCTAATATATACATTTTTTGGGGGAGGTAGAAAATTCCAGTTTTACAAGTAACTAATAGACCTTCCCAGATAACCGAACTACGTATGAACACGTGGAATTTTAAAATTGAAGACCAGGAAAGGGAAGCACTTAAAATTTATTCAACTAACATAGAAAACTATTGTCATTTGCGTATAGTGCGAACGGGTAGTATGACGCGGTACTGAAAGTATTAACACTATTTTATATATGATTTACCAGTTAAAAAAGAAACACATAAAATAACCAAATAAGTCTTAAAATAACAAACTGGAAATGTAGGACTTGTAGAAAAGCAGGGGTGAAAGGGGGGGGGGCGGGGGTGTAGTAAATTGAAAGGTTTACAAAAGAATTAGAAAAATTACTTTTCAGAAAGGAAAAAAAAATTCTTGAACTTGGTAAAAGGAACAGCATATATAGCCATAAAAGTTAAAAAGTTTTGACTCTATAAATCAAATGCTGGGAAATTGGGAGGCCTAAAAATTACCTTTATTAATTTTTAAAAAAACCTTCTAGAAATGGTGGAAAGCTTTAAATTTGTGAAGGCAGACTAAAAACGTCTAAAAATAAACAAATACAAGGATCTAATATTATCATAAAGTGAATCTATTAGTATTGCGAATACCTAGTTAAAATATAAGAATTAATTAATGCCATTTTAGGAGCGACGAAATAATTAAAATAAACAAATTCTGGCAACATTGACCGACATGGTGACTATAAAACTTTTACTATAAAATTCCCTTACTTTTCCAGGTTTACCAGACATTAAAAAAAACTCCCGGCTTAAACTTTTTCCAATTTTAATTGGTGAAAGGCAATTTTTTATTTTATGGCATCGATTATGTTATTATGTTCGCAAACAATCCAAATTACTACTGAAGATAAACATAGTTATAAGTTATTTTTCCAATATTTAATCTTTTAAGGTATTACTTAAGTATCCGTGTAAATGTGTAATAAATAAACGAATGTGAGGAATGCCAGGCCTCCACCGTGGTTCGGATTCCACGTTAAACTGTAGGTCTTTCATTTCATCTCACAATCACCCTAACATTACACATTAGCGTAATTGCGTATAACCCGAACGGGTAGTAAGACGCGGTGCTAATAATAATAATAATAATAATAATAAATAAACCCTGAAGATCCGCCTCAGGTAAGACTAACATATGTAGGCAATGCATTTTGTTAACATCGAGAAACCAAATCTCTAACTTTTGTTTAAATGTTTAGCTACAGAATTAGTCAAATATTTAAATTCCCAGACTTTTCTAAATTTTTAGTAAATTCCCTGAGATCTACCTGATTTTCCTGACTTCAAAAAGTTCCCTGACTTTTCCAGGTTTTTACTATTTACCCTGTTTGTAGCCACCATGCTCGAGGAACACTATTCTCTTTGGGAAATCATGATTCTCAATCTTTAATATGTTTCTTTAACGAAGTTGTCTGTTTAATTATATTTCTTTGTTGTTCTTTTATCCCAACATGTTTTTGTAACAAAGTCTAGCACTTTGTTTCACTTACAGTATATTATGTTCGGGCTCAGGTAAATATTGCGTTCGTTTGTGCACTCAGTTTATGGCATAAGTAATATATACTTTCTAATAATTTTTGAAATTTATCATTTATTGCCATGATTGATTTTTAATTTCCATAGTTAGCTTAGGATTGTACACGTAGAACCCATCAAAATGAGGGTATCCTGATGTTAAACGTCCTAATTAGATATAGTTTGATGGGGCTTACCCTTGCGAAGAACGGGTCAAACGGCTAGCATTTCTAAAAGAGATAGGCCTAATAGAGCTACTGCACAGGTCTATAACATTTTAATATGATATGATTTCATCTTGATATAAAAAACAACAAATAAGTTCACTCTATGCAACTGTCTGAATGTATTTACACGGTGCTTATCCTGAAAAGTAGCTTACATTGACGTGTCACACCATGCACTACTTATAAAATTGATATACTGTATTCATATAAACGACATTAAAATAATAGATAATATTTTATTTAGGAAAATAGTTTGAACATCTAAACAATCAATAGTATTGTGATGAAAATTATTATTTGCGTAAAGTGAGGCGCATTGACGAAAAAATCATGATTTTTAACATTCGTCCAAATTCATTAAATACGTATCAATTATATTCTGTCATTCCTGCCGTATTAAAACATAATGATTTGAATGGGAGACCACACAGATACTTCAAGAGAACAAAAGATATCCCCAAATAAACCTATATAAATATTTTCATTTATGAATGAAACGTTTGAGATTTATTTTTGGTACTAAAATATCACCTCCCATTTCACATGGTAGCTTATGTGGAGTACTTTTATTTACTTTGAGAAGTTCATTTCCTTAATCTTATCTTCATCCTACAAAATAAAATGTGTGTTTAAATAATTAGGAAGCAGCGGATCTAAAATCTACAAAACTTTCGCTTATCCTTTCTTTAGTCACGATGATTATTTTGTTTGAAATATCCCAGAGTTAATTAGAAAAATTTCAGTATTTTAAATTTGGGCGTTATTAAAAATGATATCTCAAGCTGAAACATATTTTAGCATTAGTCAATATACTTAGTGGTTTTTATAAAGCAAAAATATCATCGCTCATACATTAAAATGTTTTGTTAACATACATTATTGATTGTATTAATCTAACTAGCGGAAGTACCCAATGTTGCCCGGGCTAACCTGGTAATGAATTGCGCGGTAACCCCAACCAATGCTTTTATTTGCTTCAAACGCACAGAAAAATTATCTTCATTTTGTTTATTTCCACTCAAAATTTAATAAATAAAACAATAATCATAAACTTAAAATTTCAGTTTGTATTTGCATATGTTAGTGCACAGGGGCACTGATGTAAAGTGTCAGCCCGCTGTTTACGATATCGCGCAATGATAATGACAGACAAATACACATACTCCTCATTTTATTGATATAGATAGTTGTCATTAGTAGCTAAAAACTATTCTGAACTAACTGATATTAAATAAAATACTATACAATTCACCTATTTTGTTTCTAACAAAGACCAAGGAAGTAAAGAGCCCTCCAAGCATACAGTTTACCACAACAATGATCACGTTAACAAAGGCGTCAGTTCCATCTTGTCTGGACAATCGATAACAAGGTCAGGGCTCAAATACCGGATGTATATACTAAATGTGGCTACCTGACATAGCCTCACTCTTTGCCAATGCGAATACCACCCCACTAAAATTTACCTTCCTCGCTGATAGATACTAATTTATTGTAAAGATGCGGATAGCTTGAACGAGTTGTTAGATGTGGGAGAAAATAAGTAAATGGTTATGATCAAGTCAAGCCGTGTTAAATAAATTCACTAACATTATTCGAGTATACTATACCTATACTGTCCAGTTTTACAGGTTCATATATTCATTACATTGCTACTGATTTCATTTAAAAAATATAAATGTTACTATTTTTAATACCTTACAATAGGAATGCCTAAGGTCAGGGAATGTGATTAAAACATTCCAATTCACTGCAGGGTTGTTCAATGGGCTAACACATCTAAATGTAACCCGGGAGGTCGGGATCTACCTCAGTGTAGTGCAGTGGGAGTAGATTATTTACAAACTTCACATCTTACAACTCATTCAAAGTGTCTTCATATCTACACAGTGTTCCTACAAATCCTTAGACTAGTTGTAAAATTCCAGGTTTTTCAAAGAAAATTTTTGTTCAGGCACAAATTATTCCTAGTATTCCTTGGTAAATGATGATCTTTTCTATTATTAAAATAATTAGCCTTTTTAAAAATAAATGCCACATGCATTAGGTATTATTTATGATGAGTACAAAATGTGGCATAAAAAACAAACAATAGGCATTGCAATATGTAAACACTCGAGAACAAATCTCTCAATTAGGTTCTAGTGTTTAGGTGCGAAAGCAATGGTTTATTAAATCAATTATTTAAATTCCCTGAATTGTTGTTAATTTTGATGAAATTCAGGGACAATACCCTCCCATCCTTGACTTTTATAGTTTTTTTTAATGTTTTTCTCTACATGTAGCCACCACGTTACATCAATGGGATAACAATGTAAAAAGTAGAATTTAAAGAAAGTTTACACAGCGTTTGTGTGAAGTACAACTGGGAAACCATTATGGATAAGCCACTTCAATTCGTCCGATGGGGTCCAAACCCCATCCCCTCATCATCAGAAAACACGTCACCACGAGACTCGCACTTTTGGTCCTCGTGATCACCGATGTGAGTTTGATCAATTTTTGTTTCACACTCTCTAATCAATCATCCGCTTGTGGATTTTCTCTTAGCATCTTTCTACATATTTACTCCCTGATATTATATGAACACTTATGCTTAGCCGAAGAAGGAACACGATATTCTATTTTATTACATAACTATTTTAAATACAATAAATTAAACTTTCTTTTGAGCTTCTTATTTTTTTCTATAGTATTCAAAATATTCAGAACGCTTTTTTTATTGTTATTATAAAGGTTCATCCCATTTCTTACAACATTTGAAATAAATTCACACGAAATCATATCACTATACAACTGTCTAACTGTAAGCTGTTACAAACAACTGTGAACAAAATTGTCCCGACTGGTCTGTTAGCAACTATCCAGATACATATAATTGAAAGATAGTTGAACCCTACCCCGTCTATCTTCCCTTGTTAAGTTAACAGAACTTAATGGGTATCTACAGGGAATATAGAAGTACATATTTCCAGTCCAACACTAAACTATCACTACAGGAACATAGCTTTTTACCAGGGGTCCGTCCATAGGGGCGACCGGGGCCAGGCCTCACTGATATTTTTCCAACATTTTTTGAACAAAAATTATCTTTTACGATATTTTCTATACTATAAAATATTCTGGAAAAAACACGAATATGATGGAGCAACACTACCTATACATAATTAATTATTGGATTCGTTATATATTATTCCAGTAAATAGTATTCATTTCTTGCTCCAATCTCTACGCAAGGGCTGTACCGCCATTCGAGTGGCCGAATATAGAAGCTAACGAGGGCTAGCTCTGATAGTCCCTCTCAGAGAAACCACGCCCAAAGTGAGATATCTCAATGTCAATGCCCTCTGCCCTACTATTCCATTGCGAGCTTTACGTAGCAAATGGGCCAGTCCAAGCGGGCCAGCTATACCATAAAGATGATTTATATTTTGTGTTTTCATTTATTTGTTTGTGTTTTAGTATGTATTAAGACCAAAGAAGTAAGATGACGAGTGAAAGTGATTAATTAAAATGAATAAAGTAGATTATTTATTAAAAGCTCAGTTTTCTTTATTAAACTGCAAGAAAAACTTGAAATTAAACGGTTAGGAGCACATCAGCTTAATGACTTTACACTTATACAGGTGGATGGCAAGAAAAAAATATTTCTTCTAATGCTTGGTTTGGTTAAAAAAAATGTGGTTATCTGTGAGTGAAGAAAAACAGAGCTTATTTTGTTGTTTTTTTGGATTATTTTTTGGGGGTGAGGGTTAGGACAACGGTAGGCTGTAAGGATCATATTTATGTGAACGAATTTTAAAAGATGATCGTAAATGTATAATATTTGGAACAGTAAATATTGTATCCCGGGTAGATTCCACGATCAAATTTTCAATCCTAAAACACAATTAACAGTTATAAAAATATGAATATATTAGGAGGATTAATAGAATGCTTAAAATACTGTGATACTCATGAACTGACATTAAAACGAAACAATGAAAATCAAGAATTGGTGATTTTGTAATTCTAGTGATTTTTAAAAATCAGGAAAATTGAATATGTGAACACGTGGTGATAAAAGAAAACTACCGATAGGTATTGATTTGTCTCCACCACAAAGAACGATCACATTTCACCACTACTTTCTAATGTTTAATCGTTTAATTAACATAAAAACCCAATGGTAATAAAACCATTGGAACCGTTAACTATTTGCAATTATTCAACCATAGTACAAAAATTAAATTTTACTATCATTCTTTAGTTAAAACTTAAACCGTATATTGATTTTACTCGACTGTTTGCATAATCATTCCTAAGTGTTATTTAAATTCGGGTCCATCTAACAGTACCAGCACATTATTACGTTCAATTTAATACAAAACATCTTGATATAATTCTGATATTTGAGATAAGATGTTACAAACATCCTTCACTGGATTAATTTGCTAACGTGACAAACAAGATGAAATTTAAATGAAAAGATAATTTGTTTAACAATAAATAAATTTATTAAAACAAAAGTAGTAAGAACTAGGTTTACAATAATGTTACAAGATTACAAGTTTGAAACTTGTTTCAATTAATAAGACTTTGGGACATTTGATTGTCTTGCTGTAGCTATAAGGACTGAGCTGGAGCCAGGCTACAGGTAGGTGTTTTCTAAAGGAGAAAACAATTAAGTAGTTATTAACAAAAGTTATTGGACAAGATATACATATAGCCTTTAATCAGTTAGCTTGACTGGGTCTTAAGACAAAATCCTTAAAACACTTTTGGTTAATGAAAAACAATAGAAGGATCTGTATATAACAGTGGGCGATGGCTAGCAAACAGGTATCGATTAACAGGTACTATAGCTGGTCCCTTCCCCTATCGGTACTGCCAGAGCATTCAATAGTACAAACAATGCTTATAGGAATTACACTAAAGAGCAACACCAAAACAATAGGAGCCAAAAAACAGGCAAAGACAAAGGGGTATTATTTTCGCGGACCCCATTATGACACAAGCGGAGTTCCACGGTTTGCTCACCCAAGCTAATACCGCACGTGAAGCGTGACTACTTGAACAACCCAAAACTTAGAACTCTATTAACCCAACTGGGATTTGGAAAACAGACAGACAACCTGGTTGTAGCCATACAAATTTTAAACAAATGCACATGACGTCCACGGCGTCATGAGAAACATTGACTCAGAATAGATAAATGGAGCTTGTGGAGGTTTGTAAGTCTATGACTACGACCTTACTACACTTGAAGCCAAAGGCTCATAATTTAAAGGCTGTATTATAAGGATACAGAGAAACATAGTCGCTAGGACTGATATACCAATTCTAAGGGATTCGCTAAATACTAGTCATAATGACACTTATCCTTCAGACAGGAGGACACAATATTTAACCAATTAAATAAACCTTTTAATTCTGAAGTCAACAAGACTTGAAATGTTTTAACCATCAATTCGACCTAATATAAAACTATTCAACAAATGAAAGTCGCCTTCGACTATAGAAACAGAACATAAGGAATATTAAACATGTCTAGGTAAACATTGATTAGTTTTTTTTTTACAAAAACTAGACTCTAAGTCAGACAGACTTAAAGATGTTGCCAGGATACTTAAGTATTTGAAGTATATCTTCCTGGCCGGCGCGGCGGTGGGTCCGACGGCCGACACTCCATGGCTACCGGTTCCTTCATTGAGTAAAGTTGTAGAGGTTCCTTCTTCGACGCTGGGTTGTTGTAGTTTGGCATTATGTGAACCTGAGAAGCAGCCTTTTTATATTCTCAAATCTGACTTAAACGGAACAAAACAAAATAGGTGATAAACTCAGAAACATAGAAAAAGAAAGAGACGGACGAAGGTGGGGAGAAAGGAAAACAAAGCAGGGTGAACCGCTTGCGGGGAAGGGGGAAAACATGGTTTTTTGGACTGCCGATAGTCTTCTCTGAAGGGCAAGGGGGTCACTGGGTCGAGTTCATTCTACACTTCTTTCTTCATCAGGTGTTGTAATGAAAGCACGCGTGGCTGAAGTCAGGCCACCATCATTGAATAATTTTCTTTTCTAACACATGGCGAACCAATCCAAGAACATCTTGAAATAGTGAGTAGATACCGAAGCATCTTCCTTTTAAATATATCCGTTTTAATTATATTCCTTAGGCTCAGCTATTATTTTTATGAGAATTTGGGATATAGACGTCCATTACAATATTTTCTTGTAGGCAGCATGGCAAATCTATGCGAATCTATCCGATGTCATCCAATGGCAAAGGGTAGGCGTTAAGGCATTTTATTCATAAATATGATAATGTTAATCCTCTTTTTTGATATCCCCTACAGTATTTGTCAAAATACAATATCTTTCGAACAACCATGTGTTTCAATTTAGGGAGACACGTGATTGTATCTGACTTCACCTAGTTAGGGAAAATAAACTTTGAGGTATATTACTTTTAAATATGTTAATATTACTTATTTCTTTCGTTTCTATTGTCGTAAATTATCAAAATATTGATACTCAATTGTAGCTGTCCAATCTGCCTGATTGACATGCTACAAAGAGTAGAATAAGATTAATCTTTTATTAAATAGGCTTGTGTGGGTTTCATGTTTCCCCATCAACTCTCTAGGTACTATTAATACGTAATCATCCCACAGTTGGTCAAGGCACTTTATGGCTACTTTTGAGAAAAAAACTAAACAAAAAAACCTAACCCTTCAGCGTTATTAGTTTATTAATTACATAAGATACTAAATTAACGTCAGCCATCCATTAACTAAGACTATTTACTTAATTATTTAGAAAATATTTGTCAGACTCACTATTTCACCAGATGTCCATGTCTACAGAAACCATGTCATAAGCATCCTAGCTTTTTCAGTATCAAAACCAAATCTGGCAAAAGGGATATTATTTCTTCATTTCCTTTACCCAAATCTGATTGTAGATCTTCTATTAAATTAACATTAATCAAACTCCCGCAAATAGCTTTATTTAACTATCTTACATCAACTCAATTAACTGTAAAACAAATAAATCGTAGGACACAATTGCACAAACATTCTCATAATGTGTATCCTAGCCTCAAAGAAAGTTTTCAAAATAGTTTTCTTGTAAACCACCCTTGAAAAAGTCTTACTCATAAAAAACGCCTTACCTTTCTAATCCCAATAATAAATCCTTATATATAAATGCTAAGCCAAATTGTTCAAATATATTTAACAAAATTTAAATTATCAAAAATAAATTATTTGTACACTAAACTAAAATTATTTATTTGGAAAATAATAACGTATTATTTTTTTTATCATGAACTACTATTCACAAATTCCCATTTTGTATATAGATACCAAGGGGAAATATCCACTTTAAGGATAACTAAGGTTAGTCGTGAAAATCACGTGGATTGGTTGTTTCTTTCAAATGTGGATGGGGGACATTATTGTCTTATTAAGAACTTCAGCAGATTGATAAGCTCACTGACCAGACACAATGGCGAATCATAGACTTGCAAATATAACTTGCATAGATTTTCTAAGGAGAATACCTGAAATGAGAACAGTGAGTGGTGTGTTGATTTCGATGCTAAGAAGATACAGATGCCCAAGGAAGAGGATAAAATATTTAAATTTTCGACACATAAAAATACACTAACAATCCCCTATGTGATCTATGAAGATTTTGAGTGTATTAATATTAAAATATCAGGGTGTGCACCTAATCCCGATCACTCATCAACTACAAAAATGGCAAAGCATATGCCATCAGTATTTGCATATGTAATAGTCTATACCGAAGGTAAATGTGTGAAACACCCTGTTGTATAATGTGGTGAAAATGCTGTGGATAACTTTCTTCATAAACTTGTTGAAGAAGAAACAATGATCATTGAGATGAAAAAAAATGTTGTCCCTATGCACATCACCCCTGAAGAAGAAAATGAATTTATTTCGACTAGCTTATGTGGTATCTGCGAGAAGGAGTTGGGTCAAAACCTCGTCTGTGACTACTGTCATCTCAGTGGAGCTTATCGGGGTGCATCTCATATTAAGTGCAATATTTAGTTTCAATATACCAAGAGAATACCAGTCACATTACACAATTTATAAAATTATGAAGCACATATTATCATGCAGAAAATTGTGAAGTTTCCAGACAGAAGAATATCATGAATTCCAAACATTATGAGAAGTATATCTCATTCAGTCTTGGCTATTTACAATTTATTGACTCATTCCAGTTTTTAAGCACATCTCTTGAAAAATTGGTTGAAAATTAGTTGCATGTTGGGAAAACTCAATTTAATATACTCCATGATAATCTCCCTTATGATAAAGTAGATCTTCTGCTACGAAAATGTGTGTTCCCTACATGGATTACATGGATTGCAGCAGTAAGCTTAAAGATAGTCAATTGCCACCAAAATCCGCATTATATATCAGATGTGCCAAGACAATATATCAGAAAGTGACTACGCTCATGCTAAAACCGTGTTTGAAAATTTGAAATGAATACTAATGAAGATTATCAAAATTTATAAGTTGTAGGTAATATTCTTCTTTTAACAGATGTATTCGAATACTTTCGCTCTTAATGTTTTGAGTACTATAACTTATACAGCCTATATCTTAGCCCAAGCCCTGAACTAGCATGGGCAGCATTTTTAAAGATGACCAAAGTTGAGTTTGAGCTACTAACTGCCAATGAAATGAATTTATTTATTGAAAAAGGGATACGTGATGAGGTGTCTATGAATTCTAATATACATTCTAAAGCAAACAACTCCGATATGTTGGATTTTAACCTTGAAAAGGAGGTGAAGTACATCACCTGCTGTGATTTTAATAATTTATACGGCATTGTTATGTCTTATTGCCTTCCTTAGAGTAATTATAGGTGGTTGAACAAGACTTAAATAGCAGAGCAAATTTAATTTCAGTTGCTGATGAAAGCCCCGTGGGCTACATATTAGAAGTATATCTAGAGTACCCGGAAGAAATTCATGACGAGCACAGTGACTATCCACTTGTTCTTAAAAAAGACATAGTTACTCCTGAGGTGCTATGTTCATTCTTTAAGTATATACAATCCAAGTTGAACTTTCCAATCAGCGAGAAAGCAGAAAAATTAGTGCCCAAACTAAACAGTAAACACAATTATGTGGTACAATACCTTAATTTAAAATTATATTTCTTTAGGCATGAAGCTTCAAATAATACACTGAGTCTTAATTATCAATTGGTTGAAGCCATATATATTGATTTTAATACTTCCCAAAGAAAAAATGCAGTAAATAGATTTGAAAATGACTTTTTCAAATTCATAAACAATGCAGTAGTCAGGAAATCATTGGAGAATCAAAGAAATCGTGTAAATGTTCAATTACTAAACAATGAAAAAAACGCTGAAGAAGCGTATTACTTCACAAGCATTTATTGCTTATACAATCTTCACGGAATAGTTGGGATTCACATGAGAAAAATAAACCTACTTTTGAATAAGCCTATCTCTGCAGGCCTGGACATCTTTGATGTAAGCAAGGTTAGCATGTATAACTTTCATTATAATTATGTTTAAAGGAAATATGGACAAAATGCAAAGCTCTTGTTCACAGACACGGACTCCCTCTGCTACGAACCTAAAACAGAACATGTTTATTAGGATGTGTTTGATAATATAGACAGATTCGACACTTCAGACTATCCAGAAACACATTTTATACACAGTGCATGCAATAAAAAAAAATCTGGGTAAAATTAAGGATAAGCTGAATGGAGATTGTATTCGAGAATTTGTGGGACTTAAATCAAAGGTTTATTCCATTCAAAATGAGAGTCTTGAGGAGAAAAAAAAAGGTAAAAGTGCGTCAAAAACAAATCTCAAAAAGAAGAGACAGATACTATTTAATTATCTTAGTGTAATTAAAAACACACAGTTAGCAATACTCAAAGCAAACTGTCATAATAAGAGTAAAATGAAATGATACATCGATCAAGTGTCCATCAGATCTTGTGAGAAGGAATCAGGTGGATTGTCCAACTCACGTTGCAATTAAAACTATTTATTAAAGCCTAACTTATCACACACAATGCTGCTTGGAAACAAACGAGTCTCTCAACTGGAGAATTTATGCTCCAGGAGCTATTTATATACGTAAACTCTGGCTAACAAAGGGGAGATTATCTCGGACTATTAATACTCTATCACTACGCCATTGGTTTATTGCTAAGATATTTACACATATCTTTTGCTGTAATCAGGGGTGCACCCAAGGGGGAGAGGGGCAAACAGGGTATTTGACCCCCTTCCCCCTCTTTCCCCAATACCACAAATAATGTTAATAGAAATTTAAATAATATGTAGTATAACAAAAATATTTAGCATTGAAGATGTGTCGAATGTAAAGGCTACATTTTAAGACAAGACTTCTGACTTAAGCCTAATATTCAAAAGGTTTACCGTTACACACAAAATTAACAATTGAAAAGAGCACACACATAATAGCCTCGATACCATTTGCATTATTTAAATATCTTAATTACTATAAAACTACTCCAAAAAATATCTAAAAGCATTTAATATTCATAAATATTCTCTTCCTTAGGGATTAGGGGGCTGTGCAACCCCAAACACGCTCTCTCTATCTAACGTCATGCTTGCTACAGCCTTGATTGAAGGCCTACCCCAAAGTAAATGTCTGGGTGCGCCACTGATTAAGTAAATTATGTGAAATTATATTTTATTTTAACTTTACCTTCTAGGTTATCTTTAAATTGTTAAATTACACTCCTGAATTTTGGGTGTCTTTGATGTACGATTGAATAAAATCACAATGACTAATAAGTCGTTAATGTAAAACAAAAACTAAAATAACACTATTAAAATTCCACAAATTCTTTCTACTAAAGAAACACAAGAATTACCCTCAATTACGGTTAAAGTAGCCTCGTCACCTCCCCCCCCTCCCCTTTCCTCACTCTACCAGTGCTGAAATGCCTAAACATAACTTACTTTATTTAATTAATGTAGAATTTAAAACTTGTTACGTATAATATTATTTTACAATTAATTTTATATAAATTTTATGTAATTTTACTTAATTTATACTAAATTAATTTAATAAATAAACATTGTGATCTTGAACTTTTTTCAATAGTTGGCATAATGCTTAGCTTGCTTCACATGAACAGCATGACCTGGGTGTAAAAAACCCGAACTCATTGGCCAATTACTTTTGGGCGAGTGGAAAGGATTGTGTTGTAGCCCCCTAGACATTGGGCAAGGTCATAAGAACCTCTCTAGCTTGCCTTGCGGTTTTAAAGCAGCAGGCCCTGGGTTTCCTATTGTGTTGAGTAGAGCCCTTTGGAAAAAAAATTACTTACAACTCATTATTCTTGAAATATGATCCAATATAGGTTTTAAAATTAATAATTCATTACAAGTATATGTCTTAACAATTTAAACATTAGTATTTACACAGTTAACACAAACAACATTGAATTTAAAAACATTAGTCCATATGTTTGTGGGTATGTGGCGCAGGACTAGCATACCCGGAGAATACGCTCCTGCTCGCACCGAACAAAATAATCCTTTTCTAGAAACCTCTCAGTCGAGCGAGCGCGTCCGAACCCGATGAGTGCTCCACGCAACTGTTCGCACGCTCTTTCATCGCTGAGTTAAACCAATCGAACGGGCATCCAGACAATTTGTTTGGACATTACCGAGCACCGAAAGAATTCTTGCCACACGTTCACACCAAGAGAATTTAGGCTCACCTTGCACTATTCCTTTAAGGGATAATTTAAAAGCTAAGCTCATGGTGTAATCAAAGCAAGTGTGCTACCTTTCAGAGTACAAGGAGGGCCGTATGCTTGAACGATGCCCTAAGTATGGCCGAAGTTAGTGTGCTTTGTTTTCGTGACAAAATAAGGTGGGCCTCAATTATCTAGATTTAAAAAACCAACTACTCAAACATCGGTATAATATAACAGATCAAAATGAAAGGACTTTGATATTATTTAGTCTACTGATCAATCCACCCACTTTTTGGGAATTACCGGTAGAGTTAAAATATTCCTGGCTATTTATTTTCACGCTACCTTCTTCGCTTGACTGTAACAGTCCGAAATTCGTCTTTACATTTTTTTATAATCATATGATTCTCGATATGTTTCAATAAATAGATTCGCTAAGCCACCATAAAAACCGTGTTTTTCACCATTTTTACAAGTCTTTGTTCGTTTATAATTGGTGATGTTAATTTAAAAGCAAAATCGTCACTATAGAAGGCAGTGGATGTAAAGAATTTAATTTCTCAATGGGGTGTCTTAGATCTGTGTGAGAATTTATCACGTGACTACTAGCCAGCCATTCTAGCAAGGCATTTGATAGACTTGACTTGGATTTTTCTTCAACTATACTTGTGTTTGACTGGTACTTATGTCGTGATTAGCGTCGTTCTTGTATACCAGAGTGTACAACGGAATAGTTTTAAAGGCTCGTGTTCCATAAAGTGGGAAAATGGCGTCCAGTCTATATCGTGTGAGTTAAAACACTTTTATTAGAATAATATACACATTCAAATTATTTGTAATGACAAAATCCTTACATATTTCAATTAATTCTGTATCTATTTAATTATTTATTGTTGCCAAAAAGTTAAAACTGTTAAAAAGGGTATTATGTAGTAAACATAATAATATAATTGATGCCAGACTTAGTGTAAATTAATAACTACTACACCTTGTTAGATAATTAATTAATTAATTTAATTAACTTATGATATATATATATATAAGAAAAATCAGACCCCTCAATGTTGACAGTTATACAAATAGCTAAACCATGTTCACGTTCTTATTAAGTGCGACATCCCCATTATGTCAGATAAATATTATTATTTTTCTTGTTATTTATTATAAGCTTATAACCAAAACTTGAAATAAGTTATGGTGATAAAACTTTTTTTTCCTATAACTATCCCCAAAAAACTTTATTTAGTTAATTAGTGATAATAAAACATTACTATTTCTTTTTAATTTATTGGATTTGTGAAAAACCTTTAAGGAAATTGATGAGCATTTATCCTGCCCCACTATAATGATGCTTAGACTTTTATTCAATCATTGGATAGCAATCTTAAAGTGAAAACCGATCTTCAGACCCAACTTCAATATGTTTATTTGTAATATAGCATTATATGCAGGTATTTTTTCAAGATATACTTTCATCCTGTACAGTGCATAAAATTTAGATTCAGCTAGTTTTTTTTATCTAACCTTCAATCTCTTTGACTACTTAACTTTTAGATGCAGCTATCTATATATAACCCACTACAGTAACTCTTCTTACTTGATGACCTCATCCAGCTAGTTCTTCATACGTGCTTTCCTCTCTTGCACTTCTTGACCCTTATATGCACCTGGTTACTCAGACACCTCTTATATTTTTTTCTTTACCTGACCGTCAGGTGTAGACAGTTTTTCAGACTCAATTCCAGTCCCTTGCACACATTTCTTGGGCCAATTTGGCCTACAGCCCTTTTTGACCTTCAAATTAGGCTAGTTATTTAAACTCTCCTTCAATATTACCACTACCTTACCGTTAGATGAAGATAATTATTTAGAGCTACCATCAAGATCTTCCCTTACTTTACCACAATTTTCCAAGGTTTTCAGTCCTGATTTAAATATAGTGAGCTATATTACTTTTAAATGAAGCTAGTTGTTACCTAAATATATTCTACTACTTTTAATTATTCCACGACTTTGCCGATCAAGTAATACAGTAATTGATTTTACTATTAGCACCGCGTCTTGCTAACCGTTCGGGCTGTACGCACTTACGCTAATGTGTAATGGTAGGGTGATTGTGAGATGAAATGGAGGACCTACAGTTTAACGTGAGGATCCGAACCATGGTGGAGGCCTGGCATTCCACACATTCACAAGTTGTGATTAATACACGTCTTTTCAGAGATGAAGGAAGGGTTTGGCAATCAGATAAATCTGTGCCGGGACCAGGGATTTAACCCCATACCCCAGCACAGAAGTCCGACACCTTAACCCTAGACCACCAGGTCACCCCAGTAATTGATTTACATATCTAAGAATGTGTATGCTATTGTTAAAGTTTAAACCTTAGAATAAAACCCAGATATAAAAAAATCAAAATTTAAAAGTGTTTGCAATATCAGCCAAAATTTTATAGTTAAAAAAACAGTGCTACTTGCTAGATTTTTACACAAATATATAAACCTCTTTATTTCTTCAAGGTTTATACAACTAAACATATAATTATTTAATAAAACCAAAACAAGCTTTTGTAATCTGTAAACAAGAATCTATTAAAATGTATATAACTAAAATGATATTTAATCAATGTTTTAAAAAGGATAACATAATGTCTCCATAGTGTGTATTCATCCAATCTTAAAAATACCCAATAATGCCAATACTTTATAGCTACGACTTTTATATAACTTAGGATGCTCAAGCTCTTAGAAAATTTAGCCAAGTTACCTGAAGGGAGCATAGAAAGTGTATAATTCGCATTACTGCCTGTAGAAATTAAACCCTGGCTTTCGGTGACATTTTTCTCAAATGTTCATCTAAAACTACATTGTGGAATAAAGGAAACGCATAGGAAACATTATAAAAGTATTCTCTATTATACTTTAGTAACATGTTATAATGTGCGCTGAAACCTTAGATAGTTAAAACTTGCCAGTTAACCTTTTTTAGTTCATATGGTTAAAGTTTTTTTGTGTGTGAGCCACGTCTTAATACTTATCCGAGCTTTCCGCACATTTACACTAATGAGGTATTGATTTATAGTGTATAATTGTATAGGAATTGGTAGCCGCACTTTTGTGGAAGGAAAGTTAAAAAACATTTTACAAACATTCTTGGTACACTTGGCCGGGATTCAAATGAAAACCTCCCCATGACCGGAAAACCCGTCCAGACGAGGTATCCAGCATGCCCAACAATACGAGTGAAGATAAAATTAATTAACAATAATTAGACTTTATGCTTAGTCCCACTGTATAACTAACTAATTTAAGTAAAAAGATAGGGAAAGGAAATTTTAAAGAAATGTACAAGAATTCAGCCTGAGAGAGAATTTGGAAACAACAAAGATTAAGAATATGTGGAAGAAATTGCATTGCACCCTTTCAGAGCCTGAAAATACTCCCCATCATCTGTGCTATAAAAGAGCTAGTATGTTAATATTTAAACTTTTTTTAATAGCCTATATACAAAATACCTGGATAAAGGAAATAATTCATTTATAGTTGTGGTTTTACTCAAGAATGGTTAACAGCTGGAAATAATTTGATGGTGGCTAACGTAATTTACAATCATCAAACATTTACTTAATGTTCAAAAGGGGGATTCGATCAAATGGCCTTTAGAAGTGGGACGAAACACAACTTATGATCTTGCCCACTTCAGAACAGCACTGAAATGTCAAAGAACATGTTTATTAGTACGGTAAAAGTAAAAAAAAAAAAAAAAAAGCAATTGCTCGCGGCAACAGAGCAATAAAATAAAATTCCAGCCATAAATGGAAATATCTTCCAAAAACCTATGCCTTTTGATTTCATTTTCTTTAACTATTATGCTCGAGTACAATGCGTGGCTGCAAGGGTGATTTCGCAGACTCGCAAACTATAAACATCCACTAAATCAATCACAATACTAAAAGAAACAAGAAAAAGTATGAAAAAACTCTCGAAGTTTACGATCATTAAATGTCTACGAAAACGCAGTATTCCTCCGCGTGAATGACGCGGTCGTTACCATGCCCTCGCTTCGTACAGTATGTGGGCATGTGTTGTGGAATAATGCTAATAACACAATAAAGAAAAAACCATTTAAATAAAAGTATGTTTTTTTTGTACTACATATCTCTAAAATAAATAAAGTATTTGAAACTTTTAGACGTTAAAAACATGCCATGCTTTAATTAAAATAATAAATTGGTTCTAATGCTTTAATTTAATTTATAAAAAATGCTATGATAAATTATCTTTACACACATAGCCATAATATATATAAGTATTTCACTATAGAATGTATAAATTTGACTTTAATTACACACACACTCGGCATTAGAGCTGTTATTGAATCCAAATAGATTATACTGTGTGAGGCATTCAAGTTGAGAAATCAGAATATCCCGAAAATGAAACATTTTGGAAAAAAATGTTTCAAACAGAAGTTTTTTAGTTTTTCAGGGGGAAAAGAGAACATTACTAGCTAGTTTTGATTTGGTGAGCGTCTTCAAGGTTATTTCAGGGCAAACTTGTTTTTTATTGGAAATCTCTAAATGTTTTAACAGCACTTTTATATACACATAAATTAAACTACTTTTACATGATTTTTTTTAATTTGACATCAATTTTTCTAGAATATTTTTATTGAACCTTTTATTACGTGACGTTACTCTCTATTACGTTAAATGTAATATCATTTATAAAATTACTTTAATAAATATTCAAAGTTGTGACCATTAATCTTGATACACTTTTCATTTTGTTTTATACAAGTTTGATAAGCACGTAGTAAAGTCTTTCTATCAATTTCTCTGCGATCATTTCTAATGCGCTCCTTTATGATTTCTGGAGTGGTTGGTCGTGCTTGATACACTTTGTCTTAAAGGTAGCTCGATGAACCAATCCAGAGATGTTAAGTCTGGTGATATAGCTGGCCATGAAACTGGACCACCACGTCCAATACAACATTCATTGTAGTCCCGATCTAATATTTGTCTTGAAGTACGTGAAAAATGCACCTAGCAACCATCTTACTGAGACCACATGTTAATTATGACTTCCAAATTTACTTCATCTAATAGTTGTGGTAGTTGATCATTCAGAAAGTTTAGATAGTTATCTCCATTCAACGTACCGTCAATAAGGAACATCCCTATTCATTTGTGACCAACAATTCCACAACAGGCGTTCACAGTCCAAGAGCGTAGATGTTCATCTTCTCGTAGCCATAGTGTATTTTAGACAGACCAATAGTGCATGTTGTGCCTTTTAACTTCCCTGGAATTGATAAAATCAATTAATCGGAGTATAATACGCAAAGGAAAAAGTTATTGTTAATTTATAATTGTTATTGTGCCCATTGACAAAACCTAACTCGATTTTCAAAGTGATTTCCATGAAGCTCTTTGTGTAAACATACATGTGTTATGGGTGTAATTTATGACACGTTAGTAATCTAAAGAACACTTATCTGATATATTCCAGAAGCGCGGTAAATTTGTCGAGAACTTACATAAGGATCGTTGCCGACTACAGCTAACACTAAGATTCCATTAGTTTCATCAGTAACAGTTTTTTTGGCGTTCTCTCTTGTTCGGCTGCACACTACGTATTATGAAAAGCGTTTTACACCACGAACAAAGTATGCACGCGATGGAGTATTTCTCTGTAGGAATAGTTGACCGTACAAATAAGTTATTGCTTCATCGACGATTCATCTAGATTCATCATAGATGATAATCATTTCAATTTTTTCTGCAACAATTAAGTATTCTAAATAAAATAAGCTACAAATTGCACAAAGAAAAGACAAGTGTATAACGAAAATGTTGCGTACTTTATTTGTGAGTCTGCTTTGTTTTGACTACAATAGATTAAAACATTCTCAGGTTTGCTTACAACTAACTTTTCTCACTACCCTTAAGTGCTTATCAATCTTTTATAAAGCGAATTGAAAGTTAATGGTCATCATTTTGAACATTTATTAAAATTATTTTAAAAATAATGCTGCATCTAACGTAATAAAGAATAACATAATGTAAAAAAAATCTTGAATAAAGTTTGCTATAAAAATTCATGCTAAAATATCTTCAAAAATTAATGACAAATAAAAAAGTTTCAAGCAAAAGTTGTTTGTTTTTTGGTGTTTTGTAAATTACCATTAAAAATGATAGGTTTTCATTATAAAAACAAAATTGATCTTGAAATAACCTTGAAGAGATCCATAAAATATAAAAATAGCTTGTGCGGTTATCTTCCCTACTGAAAAACAAAAAGCTTTTGCTCGGAACTTTTTTTAAATGCTTCATTTACGAGATATCCTGGGGTCTCAACTTAAATTCCTCATCTTGTACATTTTAATTTGGATTTTAAATATCTGTGAAACTTTATAATATAATCATATTATTTTTTACGATAATATTGTACTTTCAATTATACAACCATTCCCTTGGTGTAGTGGTCAGCGCACCTGCCTACCAACCTAGGGACTCCATGTTCGATTCCCATCTGAAACCATTAGGGTCTGGACTCTGGTTGGTTACGATTGTGATAGGTTAAGAGTTTCAACTGTCTCCAAACCATCATTTTAACTATCATCATCATCATCATCATCTCATCTCATCGGAACATCTAAAGAACCACCAAGGAAAGGATGTACGATTAGTACAATTGGGCTTTCCCTGGGCAACGAACTGTACGTAAGTACTGACTAATCTTCCCACCCACTGGACTGCGAGAGATGGCCAATAACAGGCGAGTGAACAAACTCTTTTTTGGGAAACCTGAAGATATAAGACCCCATACGTAATTGAGAAGATAATGTGAACATGTATTTGAAGGAGATTTTATGTAAAATCAGGGATTGTATTGTGGTTTCTTAGGGTAGGGTTGAATGGTGAGCCTACCTTCTGCCATACATGAACTTTCGAGTAGGCCTACTTGGAGGCCAGAAATCTATTTTGTTAGTTATATAACCATATATATTTATTGGGCTAAGTTCCAATAAGATGGAGATTTTACTCTCTAATCAGTAATGATTCAACCAAAGATATGTACTGTACATCTTCCCTACGATATACTGTAGCGTGGAACAGAGAGAAGGACCGTGGACTAACCTCTAAACTCTTTTAGTCTGGTTTGCCGTTGATGGTGAGATAGGGGTTCACATCCCCGATATGTGTATTGTGGGTGGTTAATCCTAAATGGCTTACCGGTACCACTCTTCATCTACGAAATTGTGATTAATTTTTCACTAAATACTACCTTAATCATCCCATTCTCATTAGTGCAGAAACCATCGGACGGGTGGTAACGAGTAAAGTGAAAATTGCTATAAAATGAGACATTAGAGCTACTAGGCCTACAACAGTAGGTAGGTAGCTAAGGTCGTATGGAATAATGAAGGTAAGAAGCTACAGAAGCACAACATCTGTATTAAGGTTCAACGAAAGCGTTTCAAGGTCACCATTCATAGGGGATAACTGTTACTTCCCGCTAACGTATCTCATTCGTGGGATGAACGAGCTGTCCATAAAAAGACTCAATCAAGAAAAATAGATTAAGGGTCTAATAAAATCTATATCATCAGGTACTAGCAGACACCTATTTCAAGTCCACATTTTGGACAAGTTTGGAGACAAATATTAAAAGTTGATATAATGTTTATAATATAATAGCGCAGAGAGTTTCAAAGTGAGGTCCACGGACCCACAGGGGTCCCCAAAGTTCATCCATGGGGTCCGTGAGATCATCCAGGGAATCCATAAAGTTTGTATATATATGTTTTATAACTTATAAAATTGTATGTAAAAGGGCTAATCACTGGTGAATACTAAACACAATGGAAATGCCTTCTCATATCAAAAGCCAGGTGCAAAATGTGAAGTCTTAAAGGGGAGGGGGAGGTTACCCACACCCCTTGTGCCTACAAATTTGAGAGGAGCATTTGTACATTCACCTTTAATTTTAGTTTTCTCGCCAGCAATCACAAAGAACTTTAGAAAAAAAATTGAAACATTTTATGCCTTTTACAACAATTTAATTGTGCAACAAACATTTTCTGTTCTTTGTGGTATAAAAAAAATGTGAAACAAATTCAGCTTAGTGTTGAATCAAACTTCATTTATATTCCTCACATACATTATCATTGATAATAAATGTACAAATATAATAGATATATAATTTTTATATTTTTATTGTAATTCATTTTGCATTTATTAAAAAATATATTATGTCTAAAAGTGTACATTTATTTTATTTTAATTTATATTGTAATTATTTAGCATTAAAAATGACCATAACTAAACCCTATAGCTCTTTACAGAGCAAAACTTTGTTTTAGTATAATTTTAATTTTATTAGTTTATAAGTACTATTGTTATGTATATTGACTGTTGATACCAATTATTTAGTCAAAAATATTTCATTATTGAAATATTATGAATTTTTGGGTGGTTACTTGAGTGGCCACCATCCTGTCAGGCACACTATGGATACCGATCTGGATAGTGGTCTCTTAAATAACCACTTACTTTTATTAATGATATTTACATATTTGAGATATTTTAAATGTTCTAACAAATTATAAATGGATATATAATTGACTACATTAACATTTGTATTGAGAATATCAAAAATCATAGTTAAAACAATGTCTGGACACAAGTGATTGAAATTACAGTTCACTAGAAAATTATAATTATCCTACCTTCAAATAAAATTGCTAACGTCAACTGGTCACTATCCTCTCACAGAAATGTAAACTGTAATCAGTGTATGGAATGGAAAGGGGCAAAAGAGTCTCTGCAGAGTGCTACATTGCAGGTTTTGCATAGCGTAGAGATTATTTTTTGTTTATCTTTTGTGCTGTAGTAAGCACATTGACGTATATTACCTTTCACTGGCAAATGCAAACCAACGTCTACAAGTTTCAAAGTATTCTGGGCGCATACAGGTTGTTTTTTGAATTTAGATTTGTTTACAGTTTCATACCTTCCCTCTGGAGCTCGGGTATTTCTACTTTTGAAACTTCCAATAAGTTAATTTGCTAATGTGCTGTGGAATGTGAGATGAGATGTAGGATTTTCTTTGTTATTTTTTAGTTTAGTGGTCTTCCGATGTAATATATACGAATTGACAGTGCAAGAATCAATTAGGTAGTAGAATATCTTCATACACCACCTTCTGGATTTCCATGAAATTGAGTATGTCTCGAGAATTTGGTAAAATCTATCCACTTCTCCCATATATTTATTGTAATCACTAACACAACGAGGACAAGAAACAGTTTCTTTCTCACCTTTCTTGTTTCTTCTCTGTACTGTAGTATGATCATCAGAATCATGCATGTTGCTAATTATAAACACTTATTTTGCTCCTCTATCCTTCCATTTCGTAATAGAAATTTCGTCAGAAGAAGCATAATCTGACTGGCCCATCTGAAGTTCTTTAACTACTTTTAGAGTGGTTTTAGGAAAATATTTTCTTGTTTGCAATATTGTCCCAAAGCCAAATAATCCTCAATCTAACAGCTTCTTAAAAAGTGGAATGTTGCTAAAAAACGATCAAAAAACAAACAATAGCCCATATCTGAAACGATCTTGCAAGTTCAAGGACTGTTCATTCCCCTAATATTCCCTCTAATTGGCCATCTTTCTTTCTTTCATATATTTCAAAGTTCAACATGAAACCGGAAACTGCACACGCAATGGTCCAGATTTTGAATCCACGCTTTGTGGGTTTCATTGTTAGGTACTTCTTCACTGAAGATCTACCTTTGAACCCCACCATGCTTTCATCAACTGATAAGTGTCGACTTGGATTGAAAGCATTTCTGAAGTTACAGTTCAATTCTGTCAACAATACTCTTAGTTTGTAAACTTTATAAAAGCATGTTTCCCCTCTCATTAGTATGATAGAATTGTCATTCAAATGAAGAAAACGAGTTATTTTCAAAAACCTCTTCAAGGACATGATGTTAGCAATTCTCGGTACATGAAAGTTTGGGTCAGATGACCAATAAAGCTTATAACTTGGAAGAGAATGAAATCCCATGATGATCAGGATACCCAGAGAAGCTTGAAGTTCCTCAACAGTAATTTTTAAGTGTACGCCCTTCTGTGAAGTATATAAATTAGACTGATCTACAATATACTGCATGAAAGTTACAGTAAGAAAAAGAGAAAAAATAGTGAATGGAGATGCTAAATTTATAAGTACATTAGGTCCATATGGTTGCGTAAACGTCATTTGTTGGTATGAATTAGGTTTGCAGGGATTTTTGTTAAATTTAACATTTATTTGATCCACTGCACTAGGAAAAGTTCCACGTCACTACTATCGCTATCTCGCATGTTTCCACATTAATATCTTGGCTGAATATCGTGAATTTCGACATCACCGTCTTCAAGATGAGAAGCAAGTGAGTGGGGGCCACCTATAATTCCTTCTTCACTTACACTTGCGTTTCTTATGGACTCATTTAGCGATGAAACAATTTCTGGTATGATGCTGTAATCTTCTGCATCGGAGTCCCCACCAATATCAGAATCCTCCACCTAATCCTCTGAAATAGCATCAATAATGCTACACAACTTCTCATGGGATATTCCTCTAAAGTCATTTGTGTCTCCACTTCTGGCCATTTTGTTCTAAAATAAGAATATTAACAGTATGTGTTGATATATTCTCTATACATCACTAACATTCGTTATAAACCTTACTATAGAACAATGATTCCTGAAGTACAACCTAGTCTTTGCCTGCCAGACATCTACATTCCTAAGCCCAATTATTCAGCTTAATTATATTTCATACGCGGTGCACTTATCTGCCTAATAACAACTTTCCGCCAAAAGCAAATAAGTGTTCTTGATAAGAAAATAGACTATTAGGGCTGGCAGAACTTATATATCAGCATTAGAACGAAAAAAAGCCATGTACAAAAGAAACACACTCATGTAAATATGTATTTACAAATGAAGTATAGCGCATACAAGTATACTTACCTTGATTAATTTACAATTTGCAATCTCCTAGGTTTATACTTATTAGCTACGTCACGCAAAAATCAATAAACAGATACCTTAGTGATGTGCATTATGGGTAAAAATGACAAACAGAGACTCACTAATGATATAACTGATCAAAACCGCACACCTGTTCACAAGGCTACTTCACAGGGCGATAGTGGTTATTGATGTAACCACTTACCTACCACCTCCATCATATATATGTGTCTATATATGAAGGTAGGTGGTACATATTTAATAAGTGTAAAAGAATTGAATAGGTAACAACAATAGATTTATTATACAAATAACAAAATGGTGATATGGGGTTACAACAGTTAATGATAAGACTTAATTCCAAAAACATAGGAACTACTCGTAGCACGAGAAAAGAACGTGTTCAAGGCGACACGGCAACAGTCAAATGTATAAATGTCAAATTTACAAAACTACAGCGTATAACCCGAACGGGTAGTAAGACGCGGTGCTAAATATAAATAAATATAATACAAAACTAGCCGTGTTCCGCACTTTGCGTACCCAAAATAGTAACACAGAAAAAGGGGTGGCAATAAGAATACTGTGAGATACTGACCTAGCTAGGTCCTCAAATAAAGGCATTAGACAACTTGCGTGTAGTCATTCAAAATTTGAACACGTGAACATGACGTTCACGGTGCAATGATATATAGTGATGTCATGAGGATTTAAAACGAAATAATGAACTCATGAAGAAGAGGAAGCTTAAAGTAATTTCCTAAGAAAACATAGTCATAAGGACTAACTAAACAAGTCTGAAGGACTTGGAAACATCATTGTCATTGCGACCAATTAAACTAATTCCGAAGGACATAGAAAAGTGAACATAGTCTCAATGACTATCTCAAAAAGTCTGAAGGACTTGGAAATTTTATGAATACTTGGACCAATAAAGAAGATTCCCTCAGCGTCAAGGCGGTGACACCCACGTCCCAACCATCACGGTCAGCAGTATCTTCTTCAGGTTCTGGAGCAGAGGTTCCTCCTTCGAGGATATTCAAAGATGAACTACCATTTGTAAACCTAGGGATCACCCATTATATACTCTTTTTCTGACTAGCAAATTGGGCATGTAAACATGGAAAAAAG
>CABFVX010000056.1:492829-528344 GCA_902151425.1 Timema shepardi
GAGAAAGAAGGTGCCAAGGAAGTCCGCTAGGGGAGTAGTGTTTGTGGCTCACGGCATCAGATCAGCGATATTCAGGCCTTTCTTCAATGTTGAGTTCAAGGGGCTAGACTTCCGTTGAAACTGTCACGTCTTCTACTCCTCCATACTTGCAGAACAGTTGGTGAAAGCATGGTAATCGAATCCGGGAACATCCACGTAAAGTGAGTAGAACACAAATGATATTATTGCAGAATATATCAGTTTTAATTCTCTTTTTCAGATTCCTTTATATTATTTTAGCATTTGGTGCAGATTATAGTTTGTAGATGTCATTTGAATTAAATTACATGTTACACTTAGAACAAATGCGCATCGAATTCAATGCCTGCCAACAACTACAATGTGAGGTGGCTGTGTGAATAACCACTCTTCGTTCTAGGAACTTTGTCGAATACATTAAGTTCATTGTCAACACAAATTAGGTGATAAAATGACCCCAAGAGCCGATGGTTACATATATGACCACCAAACTTTAAGGGATAATATACTATATTTTTTATCATTTATCCTAAATCAAGGGGTCTGCGAATCCACTGTTGCATGGGTAGAAGGTCCGCAGGACCAATAAGTTTGTGAACCACTGTAATAGCGTCTTTATCAGTCTTATTAGTATTATAACCAAACACCACAAGGAAAATAAAATAAAACAAATTTAAATTTGTAAGTAAGCCTAGGACACAGATAAGGACACACTAGATACACAGCCTTACGGGAGTTTCTCTGCGCTTCTTGAGGCAGGTTTCAGTCCTTGGCCACTAGGGACCACCTGTAGATCTGAGTGATAAAATGAATTATAAGTGGGATTTTTCTAAACAACTCACTTTCAAAATGTTCCTTCTAAAGGCTACAAGATATAGAGCAAGTTTACAATAGGGATGGTCTGAGCACAATCCAGGTAAAAGCAATCCCGCCCCAATCCCTAAACTCCTCTCTCTAACCTCACAATGCTTTTCGGACAGTTAAGGGGGTAGTGTGCAGACTAAGTAAGATCGTTTGGAGGATTAATTTGGTTTATGAGAAGTGGTATTACTTTATGAGAAAGAGGCTGGTTTTTGAAAACGGGGTTGCTTTATGAGAAGGGGGTAGGACCACTACCTGAGCCTATCTTTGTGAAAACCATCTGATTGACATTATAATACATTTTATTTTGGTCTTCTCTCTATCAAAACAATGTTTAAACTGAACTTTTTTTTAAATACCCGATTGATTGCGTTGTTTATGCTTTTTTTAAGCAACGTGTCTTACTAACCGTTTGGGTTGAAAACCTCTTTACTAATTACGCAAAAGGGATTAAGAAGGTTTAGTTTAGAGAAAGTGACCCCACATTTGCGTGTAGGAAAAGTGGAAAACGATTTAGGATAAATCCTAAGTGCACCCGACTGGGATTGAACCCCGATCTCCCAGTCTTCAGCAGTCTGATTTATTGTGAGAGTAGCGTCTTAGACAGTGTGGCCTCCGAAGTGGATGATGATGTTACTCGGGAGTGCGTTGAAGGAATCGATCTCTCCACAAAGGAGCAACTATTTTAACCTGGAGGCTGTGTATGTGATCTAATTTTTTCAGTGGCCTAGGTTAAACTAAAATAATATAAAAGGAATGCAATTTATTTTAAAACAATACATTTTAGAACTAGATTTCAAACTATTAAGTTTCTAGGAAACATGAAATAGAAATTAACTACCTAGTGGTATTAAGCTACTCTCTTAATGGAGTGGTCCTATTTTATTTAATCTCCAATACGCAGCCAGGGTGTATTATTGATAGTATTTTACTTCTAAGTTCATGACCTATTATATTAGTTACCATTTAAATATGACAATATTAATTCGTTCTATAACTGGTTCAATGCTCCGGGATCGTGTAGACCTCTTTCAAGCCGTTAGGAAATTCATTTAGTCTCCCTTGTGATGGTTCTAGGATTATTATATTTATATAAGAAGGGGGTAGATTTAAGAGAGGTTCTTGAGTTTTAAAACTATATGTACACAGTTATCTCGTTGATAGAATGGTGATCAATTATTACCACGTCCCACATAACTGAGTGGTTAGGCATCCCTTTAAAAGATTATTACCTCTTTATCCAATGGCAGAAATGTAAAATGTGAACTATGTTCATTTTTTCATTGTTAAAACCATATTTTGTTAGTTCCTTTTTATATGTTTCTATTCACCTTTCCTGTACCTTCTTCCAAACATAATACAATTACCTTATAAATCGAAAAAAGGTTTTCCTAATAGAGAAATATTAAATATATTCACATACAATGTCCATTTACTGTATTTGTCTTTTATGGTATTCTTTTTTACATGAACACATTTAAGTTTCCTATCATTCTTTACCAATTTCCTTTTACTCCATTTTGTTTTTTTGTTTTCCTCTTTTAGTAAATTGCATTGTGCATTTCACACTTTTTCCTGATGATTTCCAATATAATGAAACCTAGATCTGAGGATTGGGTGGTAACGATCGATTTTCTTCAAGAGGCAACCATTACCTTTTTGTCCAGTGGCATCAATGTAAAGTGTGAACTGTGTTCTCCTTTTCATTATAAAATACATATTGCGTTTTTCCTTTTATATGTTTCTATCCAACATGCCTGTATCTTCTTCCAAATATAATCTAAATTAATTAAAAAATGTTTACTATAAAGGTAACAACCCAATTTAGCTTTAGTTTACACGTGAATAACATTTTTTTTTGTCAAAAGCCAACTCATCTAAACAAATTTTAGATCTTGGCTTGGAGTTTAAATTCGTGATACTTAAACTTTCCGGGCTAAGGCATATTTCATTAACCAACAATAATTATTATAGTTATGACTCCATAAGTTTATTTATTAGTGCGTTGATTCTCTATGAATAAAGAAGTTATTCAATGCTATTGAATTAAAATACAATATTTAGAGACTAACCTTGGATGCAAAAACTTTTCTAAAGTTGGCCCCTTAAAATTTGTAATTGGTAAGAGGTGAAACAATTACTTCTTCATGACACTTTAACAATTTATAAAATTATATGATTCAATGGTATAAAGGTGAAGAAAGTGTACGTGTATTGTAAAAGTTGCACCACCAATTTCGCGGGTTACAGCCAGTTACGTCAGCGCCCTACATTAAGGATTAGATTTACATCCCTTAACAGGTTGACGAAGATCCATTCATTGGCGTCGTTGTCTTCGTAATCTTCGTATAAATGTCTCCAAAACTAAGGTATTGGGCTTTGATAAGGACGGATCAGAAAATGAAGATTATCAGTGTTGGAGGAGCTATTTCATATGGTTGTTGAAAATATAAGCCAGGCCTACCCTGGGTGAACTGCTTTTAGATTCTCTATTTATCTGCTTCCCCCTCCACTAAATAATAATTAAAAATCCTAGAACTGTTTAGTGTGATTACAATAGTTTGCACCTTTATACAAATTTTCAATTTCTTGAGGTATCAGGAAATGCCCTAAAAGCTAAATTTACATGTAATAATTAATTATAAAAGCCATTTTCTTGTGCAAATAAGGGCTTATATCTCACCAACACTTAATTCGATTTTATTCACCAATGAATCCGATCTGTATAAAGGTAGGCTACAAAAATAAACTGTCTCAAGTTTGAACTAGCTCGGTTAATGTGTTCAAAAATTATCGTGCTACATATCCACCACAGAAAGACAAACGTATGCAAACAGGTCGAGTAAAAACGGATAACTCGCTTCATTCATTCAATAAATCAAACCATATGATTTTTTTATAAGCTTTGACAATATTTGCTAGTTCGCTTACACAGGGATTCTTTTATACGAACGCACCAGCAAAAATTTCCCACATAAACTTGCCTTCCTTCTGTCACTTAAGCTGGCGCCACCCCCCTTAACCCACCTCAAAATTGCGGGGCCCTGTGTGGCCAAACCGCGTGCACACTCCTATGAACGTCCCTGGATTTAGCTTCTAAAAAGAATTAGTCGCTAGATTTTAATGTAGCTAGAGTCTATTTTATATGTTACCAGATTTATATTTAATAACTTGGCTGTTGCTCATAGCAATAAAACCACAAGTGTTAGTTCTGGCTTTACACTTTGGACGCTATCAAGAGTTTTTTTTTAAAAGCTTGTTTGAAAACTTCAAGTGGACACTTATCAGTCACAATACTTGTGGCTTAAAGTCAGTGTCTTAGGCAATGCGTGTTTAAATCAAAGATAAATGAAAACTATGTTTTACTAAGAATTATATATATATTTTTTATAGAGTGAGATAGAATGGGGAGAGGAGGGAAAGGATAGTACTGGCAGAGATGTCCCAGTGCCAGCGTGAGTGGCTGGGGTAATTTCGAATCCCACTTGGCTGCACTGGATAAAACTTTCTACTTTGTGATGTTCCTGTCGTTTTCCCATTTTTTGTACATTCTGGAAGGCATAGAAAGATAAAACTTTTTTAAAAAAATAGACCTAATAATATGTTGGTTGCCTGAACCAAGATTACTTTAGCCCCCTTGGAGTGCATATATTAATATCATCTGGGTATATTGAATGTGTTTTTTTAATCAGTATCTTTCTATACTCCCTTCATACAAATTCTCGTGTGTCCTACCCACCACACAGTGTCTTGCGGATAGTGTGTTGAGGCAGAGTATCGAGTTATAAGAACAACCCTTTCAACGTTGCTTTGACCCTCGTTTCATAAACATTGCAATGGAGTGGAGTGTTTCCAAGGTAAATAGAGCTTGTTAAAACTGTGCATGTGACATGTTTTCAACAACTCACTTCCAAATTTGAGAAATCATGCATAGGCTCTGCTAAACAAGCCCAACATTGGAACGTATTTCTATAGATAAAAGCCAATGATTGTTCTAATAAGGGATGAGAATATCTCACAGTTACAGTTTGGACCAACTCTGCTTACCCTGGTAACACTCCACGCCAAGCCACTGGAACCTCGCCACTGATAGCTTATATAAAACATACATCCCCTTTCTAACCCAAGATCAAGGGAAATACGCCAAGTGGAAAATATGACCCCTCATTAGCAAACCTACTTGAGACGGTAGTCGTATGCATTTAAATCAAATGTGTGTAGGGAAAACAGGTGTTAAAATATTCACCATTTTCATACATGTATTTTTATAACAATAAAAACATTACCACATAATTCAGATTGCTTAATATTTTTAAATAATCTTATTTTATATAGATTAACAGCTCAAAAAAACAAATAAATACTCGGCGATTTCTTTAACAGAAAGCAACTAAAACACAATTTAAAAACTTCTTTATCTTTATTTTGCGGGGTGGAGAAAAATGAGTGCCAGTAATATTAATAGTCTACACCTTCCATTTGTATGCACCTACAATAATATCTATGTATATGTTCAAGCCTGCATTGCCAGTAGTGTGGTTGTTGGGCGAACTTCGTCGTTAGCACTGTGTGTGTGTGTGTTTTAGCAGGGTGTCATTAAGGGTCCTTAACCCTTACATCATTTCCCCGCAGGAGGGTTTGGGTTCTGCATGTAAATACACTTCCGTATTACATGAAAGAGGCAGGCTCCCAAGGGGGACAGGTCTTCTGGTAGCGACATTGACGAACTGTAGTGCCCCTTACACCCCCCCCCCCTTCACTAACCATCCTTAGTACAGACCGACACAGTTGGGTGACATTTTTAGTTCAAAAAATCATTTCTGGACAGACATTCAATATAAGAGTGAAATATTGTACACCAAATATTTTCATTTATCAAATTAATGGAAAGTCTCATTGGCCCTCTGAAAATAAACAAATATACCTACATGTGTGTGCTTGTGTGTACACGAGTACTAAACTAGATCTACCTAAATAACAAAGTAATGTGATAGAAATTGATTGAATTTATGTAAATTAATAGTAGGATAAAAATGCTTTATTTTAACAATTGCCTTGGATTAAAGTTATTTGATTTATTCTTCTAAGAAAACTGAGGAATTTATTTTGTTTACAACATCACGACACACTTTTTACCTATTTAATAATTATATTTTATAGTAAATAATGTAAAATACGATTTTTTTGTTTATTATTTTTGTAAACTTTTAATATATGCATTTTTTAAATATATGTCTATCAATCCTAATATGACATTATCAATATTTTAAACAATATTTTCAAAAAATCATAGATAGATATCTTATTTATATGAAAATATACATTAAATATAAATTTTAACCAAACTTGTTTTGAATTTAAATTTAAATTCCTTCCTCCATATAAAATATCTTAGGCAAATTTAATCTTGTGATATGAGCCGTTATTGCGTTTCACCTTTGAGCATAAAATGGGTCAGAGATGTTTACTGCAGAAATGTGAGAGCTACTTATTATCTCCTTGTTAATTTATATTTTCCTCGCAGAAAACACGAGGTGCCATTAAACATCTAAACTTTACTGACCCTTCTTATGGCAAACACTCCGTTGCCTAAAAGACTAATTCCATTTCTACAAAAAAAATAGCGATTGTTTTCATGACAGTTATGTAGAATTTTCCTTACAAATTGCTTTATAAATTATCATAAAACAGAAACATGTGACGCCTTATCATAATTTTACTTAATCACTCTTAATGATACTTTGTAAATATTTACACTTCTTAGTATCCTAGGTTTTTGCACTAAACTCTCAAGGCTCTTGTTTCGGGCGCTAATGCAATTTATAAAAACAAAATACATTCCGCCCAGAAGTGAATATATTGTAACGATCACCAAAAACTCTCTGCTTTGTTTTTAAGCTGCTTTTTTTAAAAAAAAATATAAATTAACTTCTGTTTCTTATTTTGACCATAAAAAATATTTTAAAAATTTGCATAGTAATCTTAAAAGAAATATTATAAACTATTTTTATATGAACGTTCAATATAAAATAATCTTTATTTATAATTCTCAGGGTTTCCCTTAGGGGTGTCCAAACGGTGCGGCTGCACCGAGTCCCACGATTTGGGGGAGGGTGGGGGTGCACGCTTGCTTAGGCTACAAAGGGGAAAATTTTGCTTGCGCGCACGTATAGTAGGTCGCCTGTATATGGGATCTAGCAAATATTGTCAGAGTTTAAAACGAATAAAAATATAATCATGTGGCTTGGTTTATTGAACGAGTGAGACGTGTTCTCCGTCAACTCCACCGATATGTATATGTATCTCTGTGATGGATATATCCTACGATAGCTTTTGAAATCTTACCAATTTAATTCAAACTTGGCACAGTTGCTCTTTGTACCTTTGTACAGAGATTAAGTTCGTTGGGGAAGAATATTGAACCAAGTGTTGGGGAGAAATAAGCTTTTATAGGGCCTATGCAGGCGCGGATTCCTTCCTGTGAAAGTTAGAAAATTAATACAAAAACAAAATGAAAGTTAAACTTTTACAAAGAAAATACAACACAGATAAACTATACTTTTCTTTTTTACGCGCAGACACCTTTTAATCTGGGTCCAACTTGCGTTATTCGTCCACGTTCATTCAATTTTCGATATGACTCACGCAAGTGTGGAAACAATATTAGTTTTCAAGTAAGAATATTTGTCGTGCATAGCGAGTTACGAACATTGTTCCGCATAGAGACTGTAGACTACCACACGTCAAAGAAGACTAATAATAGCCTGAGAGCAGTTCATCCCCGAATACCGAATATAGAGTATGTGTGGACAGCAGGAGAGGCGGAACTATGGGGGACTCTGCCCCCTGGAATAGATTCCCCCTTAGATATATTTCAAATCCTCTGATATTATTGAATATGAAGTTGAAAGATGGCCTTAAATAAAACTCCAAATGACTTCTAGATGCATGTCATTTTGATAAATTTTAAGGCAAGGACCACCCCAAATAGACTAATTTCTGAAATAATTCAATTTTTAAAATTTTGTCGGGGGAAGACAACTTCAAAGATTATCTTCTAGAGGTATCTAACTATTCTAAAAAATTAAGGTGAATATCACTCTAAATATCTTCGAGTGGAATCCAAATTTCAAAAATGTCTTGCTGAGGAACACTTTAAATGGTGGCTTATATTCTATAAAAGAATCTAATTAAAAAAATAATCAAGGACAAGACTATTCATAGCTTCTAGAGTGAACCACTTTTAAAAAAATTGTTGAAGGAGGGTAACTCCAAATAGTTTATAAAAACTATCTTATTTTAAAAATTAGGAGAGGATGACCACGGTTTAAAACATACGTAAGGTCAAATATGAATGAAAAACTATTAAATGGTTTTAAACATATATCTAACATTGTAAGTAGCTATGTTATTTGTAATTATGACCCCTATATGAATATGATTTGGATCCGCCCCTGGGCCTATGTATAAAAACACGGCCTCTCACATTAATGATTATATGTATTAACCTTTTACAGCTTTTAGGATATTTCTGGATATATTATAATTCTGAAAATTGGTACATACGTGCAAACTTCTGTTATGACATTAGAAATTATCCTACATTATAGCTTTGGTTTTTTCCTTTTTTCCTTTTCTCTGTATTAACGTTCTATTTTTTCATTACTTTATAGCAAGTCCTTTAATTTTAATTTCAGCTCCATGATTATGGTGCAATGATATAGCACCGAAACATGTCGGGACAATTAGAATTCCTGTAACCACCATCTACACAGGAAAACTGTCAAAAAAGGAGTAAGGGACGTCAATTCTTAAAAATAAAGACTTAGATACTTGGTCATATAATTTTGTATAATACAACAATTTATTCTATAGCTTAGCTTATTATTTTTAATTAAGCCATTTTATTTTATTTGTTATGACCATATTACACTTAGTGTTTTGTTTATATTCTTGACTTGCAGGTTTATTTATAAATACTGTCAACCATATATTTTTTTAATCCATTTTTCTAGCCCCCTTTGACTCATATTATTTTTATGTTTTTATTCAACCTAAGATTATTATTAAATTAAATGATTTTAACTCATTAGTTAATCACTTTCCATTGATTTTACTTTTTAAGCTTTTTCTTTCTTGTTAATATTTGTATTAATTACTATCTAAGTCTTTAGTTATAATTCATCAACACTCCTTACGTAAGATTATTTTAGAATGTTTTCTAAAATGTTGTTTTAAAATATAAGTAGTTTTTTTGATGACAGTTAACTGGGGGCCCTGCCAACAAAGTTTGCCCAGTTATCTGTTTATATGCCAACCTGTATTTGAATCATCTGAATAATGAGTTTTGACCGAAGAGAGATTCACATTAGTGTCTAAAAGGTGCCTGGTGAGTGGCTGAGAATAGAGCCTCAACTCATGGACCAAACCCTAGCCAAAATACCATTATTAGTTAGTGAACATTGATTGCGGGAATATAATAATTTACATATAAATTGTTTAGTAAGTTATTATTGTGAGTCGCTCAGAAACACGTGGCAGTCCATACCCTACAAGAAAATAAAAAATACAATATTATCCCAAATAATCAATATTATTTGACATAACAAGTCTTATTTAGCTTTATAAGTCAAAATTATAATAGGCAAAGAAATAATATTAATTTTCTTTCCAATAATTTTTAGTAGCATTATTTGGGTCAAATTTAATTAAAAAATGAAAAAACCAATTGATCCAATGCTCTTTTCAACCAAGCAAAAATTCAAGAAATTTAAATTATTTCAAATATATATTTACGTTTGGAAAGTATTTTTTTTATTTTAGAAGTGNAATTTCTAACACTTGTTTTAAAAGGGTGCAAATAATTTTTAAAATTGAAAATGATTAAACCATAAAAAAGTTGAAAACAAACACTAAACTCACATATCTTCCCACCCGAATAAAATTATACTTTGCGTTTTTTATACAAATTATATATTTTTTCATTTATTTGAGGTACTTAATTTTCACGTTTTGAACCGACTGGCTATATTAGTACACGACTTATAAACTAATTTAAATCTAGGATAGGAACAATATCCTGTCCCGGCCGTTTATTCATCATTGTGATAGGGGAAGCCCAAATTTCAACAATAATTAATTTTCCGGTCACGCGAAGAATCGAGCTCGGGATCCTTATCTCAGTTGATAGACATGCTACTGACTGAAACTAAGAAACTAATACCATTCCGGGCTTATAAACCAAAACCATTCCAAATAATTTAACATTATATTGATTATAATTGCCAAATCAATAATTTGCATATTTTTCGTTCTTTCCATTACTGAAATTTAGTTCGACTGTGTTCAAGTATTTTTAATTATATCTACCCGACACGGGAAAGTGACCGAGGATTACCACAAATAATTTTACATATCACAAATAATATCAAATATACCTTATCCACGCTCTGAATACATTTTTGACAAAATAAAAATATTTTAGAGCTACGATCATTAACAAAATCCTGCTATATTTATTTAGCTTTCATTTGTTTAAACATGGCACCACCATCTGTCTTAAGCTAGAGCTATAGATCACATGGCGTAGAGATGCGCAAAGTAAATCTAGAATTTATTAAATGGTTAGAAAAGGTTCTTTGACTGTCGGATTGACTATACCTGTATAGTACCTCAAGAGTCAAGATCTGTGTGTGCTTCTGAAAACCAAATGGCCTGTCAATTCCGTCAGATCACATAGCTTTGCACCAAACTCACTTATTTTGTGTGTTTCACCTATTAAGGGTCAACATACTATGATTTGCATGCTTAGTTCTGCATCATCATGCGTGTATTTGGATTAGATCCTCACTATGCAGACTAGGGGTGGTTCATTACCACAATGTGATTTAACATCCTCTATTGAAGGACATTTAAATACATTGAACTATTCTCATTTTGGGTCCTTTGTCTAGCTATATTGGCGAATAAAGTACTTAGATCGAATACATTATATTTGTTAATAAATACGTTTGGTGATAATATTTATCTTAGTTTTTATTTTCCTAACATTATGTTTCATTACAGACTATTCTAAAAATATATTTTATTCTGGTTGATGATATCATTATAAGTCAATGTGTAGATATAGTGTAGGCTGACAAAAAATCTTATACAAATATAATGTTTGTGTATATGCTACGGGTAAAGTCCGAAGCTGAATGTAGTCAATATTTTCCAGATAATGTTGACGTTATCCAAAATACGTAGATGATGTTAAGTGACAGGTGATTGAATAATGTTTTCAAAGTTTATCCAGATAATATTGGAACCATCACCCTGCACTTGGATAGGTAATTTATATGATTGAGGCTAGGTTAGCTAGGTTAGGCTAGGTTAACTTAGATAATGTTAGGCGAGTTAAGGATATGTTAGATTAGTTTAAGTTAGAATAGGTTAGGTTAGTGGAAAATAAAGCATAGAATGAGGCATTTCGAATGTTAGTGCACTGCTACGATCCAATTTACTGTCCGATTTTAAAATATCGTCTCAAAATAAAATTCGTATGGAAACGTGTTTAGTTTTACAAATATTATTCCACGTTATCCAAATTTTGCTGGCTAGTGTCTATATTATCCGGATAGTGTTGTAAATGAGATAAATTACTTTTTATTTCTGACTCTATACACTTTAGTTGGTTAATGCTGACATCTCCCGGCTAATCTCGACATTATCCAGGTTGCATACATTACCCGTAATATATATACAATATTAATATTTAGGCGTCAACACATATGCTTCACTTGAACCTACATCAGAGATCATAACTGATGCCCTTTTTAAAAGTGTCACACATATCTTGCAGACTGCATAGGGTGCAGGAAACATGAGAGCTTCACCTTTCACCTCACGTATTTCCCTAGTATCTAAGAGACGTCTAAGCGATGACAGAATAATTCAACGTTTTAAGGTCCTTGTTAGGTATTTGTAAACTTGGAGCTTTCTCATGGGATTATGAAAAATACCTCTTTAGGTTTCTGAGCTTGAGGCCACCCCCGTTATGCTCTTCCTAACACCATTCATCAGTCTGATATGCACAACACTAAATTATTATGTTGGATAGGAAATCAAACTCACAATGTATTGTTTAATCGGCGCAGGTTTGGATGATTTTTTACACTTTTGACGTTTCAATCTTTTTTCCCCGTCCCGGTTTTCTAAGCTAACGAAGGGACATTCCCTCTTAAATTACCTACACTATTCCAAACCCTTAAATTAATATGTCAATAACCTAGGTGTTAAATTCATAGCTATCAAAATAACCAGCCCATCTCTCTAAGGTATATCGCATTTGGTCAATACACAGGTTGTTTCGGGAGCAAGGGTCAATATTCAGGGAGAAAAAAATTATCACTTTAATAGTTATTGTTTATGTGAACAATGTGGATGGTACTAATATGACTGGAACAATTTCCTTCACTGCATCGAGTTTTATGAGTATTCAAAGAGGACGACCAAAATCCTTCAACTTTAAAACGTTGTAATCAATACTGTTACTAATAACGCTTTGAATCCAGGTTATCTTCTCCAATCCTTTTATATAGCGCGTAGGTCTTGGGATAAATTGTCTTTTTATGTTTAGTAAAAATCAATGAGAGGGCCGAATTCAGAGTATAGCACATCCCCACTCTCCAAGTTCTGGCCGTGATGATGTATAATCACCCAATCAGCATTCCTCCTTATAAAAGAATATATTACTCAGATATCGGACTGTGAATGAAACTTATAGCTGGTTTCATCTGGTGTGCAACTTTCGACAGGTTGATGTTTGATGGCCACCTCCTTGACGCTGAAGACCCCGTTCTCCCTCATGAGTCCTTTTACGTCAAAAAACATACTTTATAACGAAGGAATGTTGGCTGTACATATATGTTACCCTCTTGGCGATGTCACTGTTGGAGAGGTTGTAGCATATGACACGATCGTGTACGAAAAGGCAGAAAATTTAGTATCTGGGGGCGTATATTTACATCCGTCTTGAACTTGATACACGTTATCATACCTTCCTTGAGAGTATCTTTCTAACAGCTTGCATCAAATTCAAAGATTGGTTCATGAGACTTGAAATGAGATAGATCAAGTAATGGTAAAGGTTTGCTAGCTTCATAGTATGAAGTTCGAAAATTAGCGTAGTTATCATACAGGCTGCGCTGTAACAGATCCGGACCAACCTTGTTCCTTTATGCTCCGGAGATATTTTGGAGCAGTCGTACAGTAGAAAGCAAGTGGATATTTTTTGTTCTTGCTGCCAGTGCCTTTAACTGAGTTTATAAAAAATTAAATTGTGTTAACACTCGAAATGTTTTGATGTGAATTTTTGTCTTTTGTTTGTAGTTCAATAAAATCTAATTGTTGACATGATATATTTTTTTACTTGCAATGTTTACTTTTTTTCCGCCTCCTTGTATTTGTGTTACGTGCCGTGTGAACGCTGGGAATCAAAGTTCGAAATGCATTAATACAGGGGGGGTAGAGCGTAAATGATCCAACACTCGACTCTGAAGTAAAATCTCTCATTCCACACTTGGAGGATTTTTCATTCATCGTGTGCTTGATAGCCTGTCATGATTTACTGTTTGAGGTGAATCTGGTAAGTAAAGCCCTTCAAGGAAAAACGGCAGACATTTCACTGATGATGAACCAACTCAATAAATGTATTGATTTTGTTCAAACATTTTGGGATAATGGATTCAATGACTCCCACACAAAAGGCAAGGAAATTTTTCTGATGAACTGGAGATTAAACCCATATTTACGTGCAAACGACGCCACATGAAGAAATGAGGATTTTCTTATGAAAGTTGTGATGACTACCAGGTATTGCCTGAAGCTTTTAAAAGAGTTGTGTTTAACGCTTTTTTAATTGATACTCTAAATATGTTCCTGAATGAGCAATTTTTACAGCTGAACAACCTTAACTTGAAATGGGGTTTTCTGTACAATTTGAATGATCTCCCTGACAAAGCTCAACTAAAGAAATGTTGTAATTAACTATAAGGTCTTCTCACAAATGAAAGCAAATCGGATATCAATGCAAAATAATTGTTTAGCGAGTTTCATCATGTTGAATCAATTCTGAATGAGAAAATGATGAATAAATCAACTCCTATCCAAGTTCTGAGACAGATCAAGAACACCGACTGGAAGGACCTATTTACCAATCTCTACATCGCTCTTCGTATACTATTGACGATCCCGGTATTGGTTCCTAGTGGTGAGCAAAGCTTCAGCAAATGGAAGCATTTAAATCATATCTTCGTTCAGCTATGAGACAAGAATGGCTCATCGCACTTGCGATACTCTCTATAACAATTAAAGAAGCCAAAAAGTTTAATTTTAGAGAAGTCATCTCATCTTTTGTAAATGTTAAGGCCCGTAAACTTCCATTAGGCGAATAAAAAATAACAATTATTGTCCGCACTTTTATGTGTAATATTGATTTTTCACACATTTTGTGTTTTACCATTTAGAATACAAATAAATAAATATATTGATTATACTAATAATATTATATCATAATAATTATGATTTATCAAGGTCAATAGTGACTGACTACTTAGTAATATTCTGAACTTTCACAACTACAGCCGTTACGATGTGTTACCTTTTTTTTGAAGATTAAACACCGTATTTATAGCCAAGTATATTTATTGAACCCTGTTATCCAACAATAAACATTAAGATGTACCCCTGGGCTGAGCCTATCAGCCATGGTGTCAGGTTACAGGTATGTTCTATGAATTAATTATGACTATTTGAGATAAGAACCCGATTAAAAAGTGCAAAGCATAACCTTTGGATGATATAAAAAGTCCTTTTTGATTGGTGTCTGTCTGCACAGTGAAAGTTGCATCGCTTGTTATTTTCTCCATAACAATGAGTATTGGTGTTATGGCATGGATATGCGATGGTGTGACTGAGAGTGATTGGGGGGGGGGGCGCTGTTCCTTGGTGCTTCTTTGAAGACTGCCCCAGGCACTGATTTCACACACAGTGGGCCTGGATATGTCAATAATGCTTGTTTCAGCATCAACATGTACTTCTTCTAGACTCCATCCTACGTTTACAAAATGTGTCTATTCACCATTCAAAGTCGATAGGGGTTTTTTTCAATTGAGTGAATTATACTGAATTTCTGGGTGGCGCGCCACGCACAGTTTTCGCTGGTTATGGCTTACGTTCCAAAGTGAGTTTCATAGAAGCTCATCCCCTCACTACTCTTCTATGATGTGCCAAGCTCTGGTGCTATAAGACACCGTGGCTTGCAGGATAAGACGTTATTATTTCATTGTTATCACAGGATACAATACGTTACACTATCTTCAATCAAGACATATTTACGACTCCAGGAAGGGACGAGGGTACCAAGGAACTGGCCTGATCGGTAGAAGAAGGCTGCCAAAACGTTGTAATCAAGTATTGATAGAGAGTAGATGGCTGTAATGGCCGTGGTTAGGTTTTAGGAATAGTTTACTTGTTCAAGAGAGCATTAATAACTCTTATGTTGTTCATGTAAATGTAGTTTAGTCTTAAACTTTCTGGTTTGCAGTGCTGGCCATTGATGATATCCTATGTCACTGATATATGCTGGGTCCTTCAGATTTACAATTTATGTAGTAGTGTGTCCCACTCCATGGCCTGCATGACCATGTAATAGTCAGCAGTGCCTTCAGACAAAATGGGTTGTTTAGGTTGTTACAGGCCTAACAGTGTGCCTTATTAGGTGTTGGTCGGCTCTCCTTGAGTTACTTGAGGTGCTTCTCGCCATGAATGTAATTTGCCTTATTGTAGTGCTTAACTTGTGGGCCTTTAGCCCATCAGGCATGTCTCGCATTTGTAGAGCTATTTAATGATTGTTGTTCGCCGTATTGTGGTACTCAACCTATGGGTCCTGTTGCCCTTCAGGCATGGCTCACGTTTGTTACTAATTTTGATATCGTCACTTTGAGAAGACGTATCTCCCCCTTCTAGGTTTGATAGTCGACCGTCTCGGGTTTTATCGCCTCGAGTCTGGTTCAGACCATTTGGTTATTTGCTGGGTAATTTTTTGCCTAGGCCTAGAACCCTGGATTAGAACTCTTGTCTACAGCTTGGCCGGAATCTGTATAGCCGGAATAAACACTGTGTAGCATGCAACTATTGTAACTGAATTGAAATGAATTAAGCTAGCCTCACTAGCACGGGTAGTAGTATTCTTCCCCTATAGTAAGACTGCTAGTTTGTTTAACCATGTTAACTGGTTAACTAATTGTGTAGGATATTCTTGTAAGTGTAATTGTTTATTTACTAATGCGGCATTTGTGTTTTTAATTGGGTGGCTACCCATACCAAGCAAAACCAGGGATGTTGCCTATGGTGTACTAATGTTGGCGCTTCCCGCCTTGAGAACTATTGAATGGAACAATAGATAACTCGATTAGGAGTTATCAAGTGATCTTTGTATGTTTTCCCTTTTTATGTATCTGGGGTTAAAAGAAAGCAAATCTTTGGTATAAAATAAGTATCACGAGCGAGACCCCATGCTATTCGGATAACGTTCACATTTAAAATATTCTATGTATGGCGTGATAAATGTTTCTTTCTTCCAGGCAGAATGACTGCATCAAAAACAAGCTAATAGACGAAGGTATTAGCTTGGATAACGTAGATTTCTTCCAAACAGGTAATATGATTATTTAAAGTAGTTGGATCTCCAATTAATGAAAGTTGTACTGTACATCCGGATCTAATTCTATTTGTTCGTTGGTACATTTCTAATGTTTCCAGATCATAGGCGCCTGGAGGGATGGTATACCCTTTCCCTCCACGATAGAGTTTCTGATTACGTTCTTCAACATTTAGTATTGTAGCATCCAAAAGGGGAAGATGCCACAAATACATAAAAAAAAATAATTCAAAATATGGGGGAGTTTAACCCAGAGTGAGTGCTGAGGAGTTTTAGGTTGTATATGCTTCACACATACAATACAATCCCACAACTCGCAACCCTCGAACTAGTTGTGGATATATAAAAGGGTGACCCTCTATCTCAACCAGACAGCACGAGACTTCAGCCTTCCTAAAGTTCGCATATAAACTAAAATGTTTAGCGAACAGACCTCGGGAAAGATGGGGCATATATTAGAAAGATACCAAGACAGATTAAGGAAGATTGACATTTATTAATACGCTCAATTGTTGCGTAAAGTTTTAAACCATAGTATACAATATAAATTGGTAAAAGGAAACTAATGAATGTTTCCATTAAATATTTAACATAGTAATCTATAATATTTAACATAGTAATCTATACATGCATATAACGTACGCGAGACTAAATTAAAGACTCTATAAATATAGTCATATGGCGCTACAAAAATAGGTAATTCAAAAAAGGTAAACAATATCTCTATCTTGAAGAGGCGCCCTCCTAGTAACGCTAAATATATAAACATTAAATATTTTATTTTTTGTGTATCCAATATTTACTATAAAAGTTTTGCTAAAAATAAAAGGAGCTTTGTAAACGACAATAAATCATCTCAACTTAGCCAATGAAAGATACTCCTTAAGCTTTAACATATTACAAACAAAATTTAAATATTAAATCGTTAGCCATGAGAAAGGCGCCAAAAGTAGTTTCAGATACCAATTTATTCTCAGACAAAAACCGTAATAAATTCACGTCAAGACCCCAAAAAGGGTATTCGTGAAAGTTATTAAAAATTCCAAAATACATTATGACAAAAAAACTTATCAAACCTATCGTAATATAAATAACATTATTTTTAATAAGGCGCAAAGCCCTAGTAATACCAACGAGTAAGGAAATGCTCCTAACCATACGACGTAATTTTATGAATTTTAAAAGTGTGGCCAAAAAGAGAATTTAGAAAAATAATTTAAGATATAAAAGTTCCTTAAGCCGAAAAAGAATGTTGGTCTTACATTTTTTTTTAGACGGAGAAAGCCGGAGCTTATGTTAATCCTGCTAAGACACAGGCCCAATTGTGACGATATCGATACAGAGAGTAGAATATATACACAACTCAGTAGAGGATGAAAGGGGAAGGGGTAGGATACATTCTCTGGACTATTCTGGAACAAAATGCAAGCATGCTGTTCTTCGCGAACTCTCTCGTAGCGGAGACTCGTAACTGCGCATGCCCAGCCAAGCCCAGGCGTCGCTTAGCTTGCCAGACATTACGCGCTTTAGTTTCTTGCTAGCCCGGGACAGTGAAGGTTCGTCCGAAGGACTTGAGCCGTTGTTCCACGCAGGCCCCGTCGACAGGTGAATGCGGTAAGTTTCTTCTATTGTTTTGATTTAACGTCTCTCTTATATAAGTCCAATGCTACAGTATGACATTAAAATGTAGTAATATTTATTATTCCGATATAACATTATTCTTACAGTTCTTTTCTCCCAATGTGATATGAAGGAAGTATTTTTCTGATCTATTTTAGCTATGATTTGTCAATGCTATCGTCACATACATGTTTACTTGGTTTGATAATTTGTATTCGACACTATGCTTCGGATTGTTAGAGATGACAGAAAAATACATTACCATACTTTTGATATTATAATTGATAATATTGATTATAAATTATGGGTATGCCCCTAAGTCAGTGTATGAGGTAGAGTGAAGGTCTTAAATCGTAAAATAAAAATATATATTCAGCCTGAATTCAATGTTTTTATGCACTACCCAATGCGTAAATTCCTATCGATAGCAAGGTGTTAAACTCTTTTTTCCATAGTGTTCTAGAATGTAGAGCATTTCTTGAGAAAACACGCTTAAAGTATGGAATCACTAACAATTAAACATAGTTGAGTAAATCAGTTTCGGTAAAGAGTCGTTTATCCAGCACCACAATCAGTTTTATGATTTTGGACAAAAATACATCCCTTTGCCCATATCAATCATCTTTAGCATACGATTATGTATTTGAAGTACCTTGATTACTTACTACTCGCATTTTCACTATTTTCAAATCTAGAAGTTACTGCAGAACCACCCGCAGATACACAAAGGCAGATTGTAATGTATTGATTTGGACTAATCTAAATTATGTAAAAAGTCATGGATGAAGGTAAATTTTCCTTAAAGTAATATAGGTAGAGTATCCTTTTAAGATTCATCCATGAACAAACACGCGTTTCTCAGAATGAGGTGAAAGGGACTTCACCCTAAAATATATTTTTTTATACCTTCTTTCTTGTTAAAATATCAACTGCGTCAATTCCTGTTGAAGGGAGCACGCCATTTATTTGTACCAATAAGAAGCTAGCCATCATAAAACGTGTCGCCAGGACTCTGTCCATTGGTTAGTTTTTACTTTGTTGACCAAGGGAGAAAATGCAAGACGTATGTCATATATAGACCATAGTGCGTATGTTTATATTCAGTATTCAGTACAAGGCAGTAGTAGCGAAGTATTCACAGTATTCACAGTAGCACAGTATATTCAGAACAATTTAGTATAACACAGTACAGCACAGTACAGTATAGACAGTGACAGTATAGCAATATCATTTTGACGACGACGAAGATGGGGAGGACGATCTCCGGGAACTTGCTCACAGTCCAACACATTATAATATAAGTCACTTCAATATCACAAGTGTGCAGTGATAACAAACATTTAACTGAAATATGTGCAAATAATTTACTGGTGTAATTAAAATAAACCGTGTGTGAAATAACAGCCAACAACATTTCTCTTTCTTTAATAATATTAATACCGATTTAATTAGTGCTCGAACACGGGGCTATAGACAGCTGATTAGACGGTATATTTTCCGTACAGTGGTGATAGGCGCTCGATCACGGAGCTTTATACAACCTATATAAAGTCATCACATCATCTTTTATCTGGGAATTAATCCGTTGTGTATCAATCGACACCCGAAGTAGGGTGATTGATCACAAATTATTATTATTGACGCACAAAGCGTGGCGTATTTATTCCGATATTATTACAAGATATAAGAGGAAGTATGGATAACAATACCCTCTTCATACTCTTCTTCTTCGCATGAGGATGCTTAGTACGAAATTTATTCATTCATTATTGATGGCATTGTGCTTTCACTAGAGCTTCTCCCTTAGCTTGCATAGCGTTATAGTCACCACCCACTCAGCCGCTTTCTCACCTAACTTTGAATCGGACGTGACAATTCATTTCCAGGCTTTCTCAACCATTTTATAAATAGTGGTATATCTTCCTGTCAAATATTTAACTTGAGAGTCGGCGATATCATGCTCTTTACAGGCCTGAACTATATCGTTTACACCTGAATAGTCTCGTTTAAAACGTTTTTCCAAATTTGTACTTGGACCACAATACGGATAAACTGGTATTTTAATCTTGAACAGTAATTTATTAATGAACGAATTTAATAACCTACTAGCCTTTTTTACTTCTCCACGTCATTATGTCTAGTGAAAGGTTTTAAATTGGTATGCTTTATTATATACTCTTACTAGTTATCATGCGACTTGTGAAACCAGTTGATTTGCTATCCGTGAGTTATGACCATGATTAAGGCAAGGCACTCCCTCAGAGATATGGTACGTTGCTAACATTTATGATCAGTGCTATCGTATGTAAGCCTTTGAATTGCGTGAAGACTAATTCTATGGTTAGTCTGCTGGGAGAACCTAATAAATTAAGATTCAAGAACGTATAAGACTATTCAAAGTCATTATACCAGCCCAATCTCGAACATTTATATCAAGTCATCTCACTTGTAGATAATATGGGCTACTTCCGTAATCTGAAAGTGCTGAGATATCTCTGCCAACCGAAGCAAAGTCTGCTATTATTTTCATTTTCAATGCTGTTGAGTATGATATACAAGATACTATACAAGCCTATTTTAGTGTGGGTCAACATAAAGCTATAGACTGTTTCTAACTATGTCAGATTTACTTTTTAATACTCAAGCAAATGCTCAGAGATAATGCTAACCTCCTCATCCTTTTCATAATAGATTTATAAACCTCAAACATGTGTATGATGCTCATGTGAACATATACATAATGTTTCAGGTATCTTCGTGGAGATGTTCAACGCCATCCTGCTCCGTAGTCCTTTCCCAATCTCTGGAAGCACGCCAACGTTTTTTGATTTCACAAGCCGAGTAAGGACTTCCTTTGACTTACCAACCAATCAGCCTTCTCGATTAATTGGGTAAGATCTTCGAACGACTACTACTGAAGAGATTTACATGACATGTTAAGGAGGGTAACATCCTGATAGGTGATCAGGTTCGCTATCGGACTGGACACGCAAAGCCTCACCAGCTGTTCCACTTTGTCAAGAAATTCACGAGGAACCTCAACATAACCAGACTTCCACGACGTGGCAAAAGCCCTTGGCCGTGTTTAGCACGAAGGACACATTTACAAACTCCTTTCCTTTGAACTTCCCTTCTATCTGGTTGAGGTTGTTCAATATTATATATATATATAAATATATATATATATCCCATCATATCTTCTCCACATCCTTTGGGATTTCCACATCCCAACTCAGACGCATCCAGAATTGAGTGCTTGAGAGTTCATTTGCGGTTCCTGTTCTCTTTATTCTGAATTTGAACGGCATTGTGAAATCCCCACCAGGCTGGAACTACAATCGGATGACATGTATCTCTTAGCGGGAGTCGTGGAGAGGGAAGCAGTTGAAAAAGAGAGTCCAGACACACCTGGACCTGTTGGAGATATGGATTACCACTGGCCATATGTTGGATGAGTATAAACTTGGAGAAAACACACCAGTGTTCCTCACATATAAGCGAAAGTTATACAAGCCGGATCCCTCCTCCGGCTGTTAGGGGACCAGATTAGGTGGGTGGACAGGTATTACGTTGGACACTGAGCTGGCCTGGAACTACACCTGATAGACAAACTGACCAAGGTGAAGCAGAGAATAAGGATGATATGCCTACTGGAACAGGCGAAGGGCCCTATCAATGAGGGATGGACTGACACTATATAGGCAGCTCCTCAGACTGATTCTCGAGTATGCATGTCCTACGTGGGGACAAGTGGCGGAAATGCAAATGAATAAGATTCAGATGTTCCTGAACCAGTATCTGAGGATCATAGTGAATGTTTCTTGGTACGTTTGCAGAGTGAATCTGCATCGGGGTTTAGACATGCCTAACATCAAGAATTACTTCCGGAAGCTTGCGCAGTCCTAACATGGCAAGATGCTGGGTTCCAACAATTCTATTATCAAGGGGCTTGGGAACTATGTTATAGACCCAGGGGGTTCTCACATACATTCCAAGACTTACTCTGAGAAGCGAGATGTTATAACAGTGGTAAGCGGGAAGCTCTCACCCAGCCCTCTGTAGAGTAATGTCACCTCACATATCTCTTGAAGCCTTTATTTGGTTTGCATCGAATATTATCCTTTACTAATAGTAGTATGTTTTCAATTGTTTTACAAACCCTTTGTGCAATGCGACAACACAGCACTTTAAGGTACCACAAATATAATTGTGAGACATGTTGTATTGGTACATGATATAATTTTATCTCTTACTACATTTCAGGAAGCATTAGAGCATGATTTTTCGAATCAAGTTGAGGCGAGAATCTGGACACAGTCGGGATTGGAGGAGGGGACCAACAACATATATTAATATATATAGCATTGAGGATCCCTCTTACCTCCGAGCTGAATCTCTGAATATGGACTCTCCCCGTGCCTTATATATACTTTTTTCCCAGCAGTAAACGTAGGCAAATGTTCCGGAGGAGCAGTCAAATCAGAAAGGATATCTGGCCGAAGTCCTTTCTTTAATTTCTTTAAACAAGTGCAATACTGAGCATATATCTAATATATGTGTATAACATAATGGTTACCACACAGTGGCAGAAAACATCAAACTTATTTCTTACTTGGCGGTGGTTCTCTAGATAAGGGAACAACCAGGGGCACCAGAGCTGACTGCAGTGATAGCTGAATCTCTATTTGTGGCTGCGTGGAGCTTTTCCGCAGCCTCGGAACTCCCAGCATCATTTATATATATATATATATATATATATATTGTAAATATATATTATATTATTATAGTATTATATTATTATGTAAATATATATAATTAATTTTATATATAGCAAGCAGTAACAATTATATATTATTCAAGCTGATACAATCCCTCTTTAACAAATTAATAAATTTTATTCTTATATAATGTTTGAGAATTCATTCTTAAGAAGTCAAATCCCTCAATGTAAGTTTTGAATGTTTTTAAAATCGCGTGGTTTTTAAAAGAAATCAACCGTGTTGAAATGATTCTAGTGAACTTCCATGGGGTGGTAATGAGTGTCAAGAGGTTACCATTAGTATAGTATTTTTGTATTCCTAATCAATATCTATGCTCATAGCTTATTGGAGCGTTATTACAAGCCTAATAATTGCATTTCAAACAATGCTTTAAAAATTTCGATTTCTTCGAAAGGGAAACACTGTTAATACATTTATCGACATCTACAAGTGGGGACGTTTCATCAGCAACTTCAGGAAATCTCCCAACACCACCAAGAAAACACAATATATTACGAGTCTGGCCCAGAGCTCTAATTTCTGTGAATATATTTTAAGGGGCAAGGATTCGAGAATACAGAATAATTGTTAAATGATAAGACTCACATACGTAAACATAATTTATTAATCCATTTATACGTCAGGGGATATTCAGTTTTTGATTTTATGGGTACTATTACTATTAATAATAATAATATATAATCTTTTTTCAAAATTAGTTACAAAAAATAAAAGGTAAGTATTTTAAAATCCACTCTTTCTTCCGTTTTATAAATACATTATGGAAAAGAAAGACATCATACAAATTAATGCACATACCAATTAAACCCCCTTAGCATACCTTTAAGATACATCTGCTGTTTAAAATCTTCCCAAGGCCCCTCCTTCTTTGTTAAGCCCACAATTTTCCAAAGAGTTACAGAGCCCTTGTTCCCGCTTAAGCTGGCCAAAACATATCTCTAATATAATACAACTATAACATAGGAACAATAAACCCCTCCCAAAAATGACCATCCATTATCTACCTCGTGGGAGTGAAAATAACGATTGTAAACATACAGCATGGACTGGCTTGCATGGTATTGAAAGACAGCTACGTCAGTCACCTCATGGCAATCTAGAACTGACTACCGTGAATTACACAACACAACTGAGCTTCATATGGCACCCGTTGTCTGGTCCGGGCAGTCCTTCTGGTAAGGTCTGGCTTCTTGAATAATCCAGAGCTTTGAAAAGAACAAACTTTGTAGCTCTACACGCTTTGACTGGTTACCACACTATCATCTGCTACATCACGTCCCCTCAGGTTCACCCATTTCCCTCTTTATCTAAATCCCTTCTTCCGATTAAATTTGAAGTCATCACTTTCTGGACTGTGTGTCTATATATATATATATATATATACACATACACACACACACACACACACACACATACTCAGGGGCGGCCCTACCATGAAACTAATGACGCTTAAGCTTCGGGGACCCTAGTCCTGAAGGGGCCCCATATGCAAAATAGCTTTTTTTAAAAAAAAATTGGGTCTACTGTGTGATATCAAATAAGGGGAACAATTTTCAAATTGATGAGAACAGTATTAAATTTATGATATCATATTATGAAAATGATATTGACCACAAATTAGTAAACGAGTGTTATCAGTTCAAAGAATATTTTCACCATAGGAAATTTCAGAACACAGAAGAAAATATGCCATCCAAAATGCAAAGCGCAGAAGTTCTTCAGCTTATTTGTGAGCAACACTCAATTGAAGTGTTCCCCAAAGTTTCTACAACGCTTAAACAAATATACTTGACAATGCCTATCATGAGCTGTGAAGCAGAAAATAATTTTTCAAAGCTGTCCTTCATAAAAAAATGGTCTACCATAACTGAAGAGATCTTCAATTCTTTATGCATATTGTCTTTAAAAAATAACATTGCAAGGAAGATTTCATACGACAAAACTGTACGTAAATCTGTGGCTAGAAAAAAAACCCAGAAATAAGAGTCTTTCGTAAAATGTGCTTCATTTAGTATGTATTCTCATAGGTGTCTAGAAAAAATATGATACTTACTGTGGTCTTGTCTATGTTATATTTCATAGTTTATGCATCTAACATTTCTTTAATTTCCATTACCTCCCCTTTACCTCCCCCCCCCAATTAATCGAAATTTAAAAGGCATAGGAAATGTATATTAACTCCAGTAACTTTGACATGTGAAATAATCCAGTAAAGCAATTTTAGGAAAAATATGGGACGTAGGGGTCAAGTTTTTTTAACTGTTGTAGAAAAACTCCATTAAATAATATAGAAATGGGTACCAAATCCTCGTTTCTGGTTGTGAAGGGGCCCCCAAGACAGTTCAAGCTTCAGTGCCTCACAAATGTAGGTCCGCCTCCTCACATACGTATGTATATATATATATATATATATATATATATAGCACATGTTTTTAATTTTAAATGTTCTCTTTCGATATTAGAGTCCTTTAAATCTAACACTTATTTGTTCGTATTATCGGAACCATAAGATATTTACATTTTACTTTAATCCCAGTGATTTACTTACTCTCTTTATAAATTAAAAATTAGCCTTGCTTAAATATATTTGTTTTTGAGTTCATAAACCATATGTCAAATTGTTTTAATTTTTATTAGAAACAAAGAGAATACATTTCTTCTATAATCAAGTTACTTTATTTTTGGTTTGTTTTCCTGTATGGGCTGAGGCGCAGCTTCATGTTACTATGCAAGGTGCTTGCATTGCCATGGCAGCCAGTCAAAGCTGTGTGAGTGTCTGTAACCTTAAAACTTAGCAGCTATTAAGTTAGGCTATTTATTGGTACATAGAAAATCAATCAAAGAGAAAGAGTGACTTAAAGAAAAATATAAATATATTTATTGAAAAAAAATAACAATATGGCAATCAAACAAGACCTGGATATCAATTCATATTTGATCTGTGTTTGTAATAAATATATCACTCTTGTAAAATAAATGTAACCTTTGTGTAAGGATTGATTCCTACAGGTTACACACATTGTAATTGAAAAGAACTTAGATAGAAAAACATATAGATTTATTGATAGAAAAAACAATAGTTAAGATAGCAATGGTTTACAATAATGTAGTTGAAACGCGTAAGGATTTTGATCCAATCGTCGCCTTCAGAAAAGAGACTGTGGCTACTAGGGCTGCGTAGTACCCAGGCCATAGGTAGAAGCTTTTTCTATAGAGTAGAACATTTCAATAATTACTAATAGAAAAATATATGACAAGATAACTTTAAACCAGACTGTGCTTGATGGGGCCTTCAAAATATTATCCATTAAACACTTAGAATAACCAGCTGTTGATAACAGCTGTTGATGGCTAAGAAACAGGTGTCATCAAAAGTACTATGGCTGGTCACATTCCCCTTTAGTACTGCCAGGGCATTCAATAGTTCATAAAATTCTAAAGGCAAGAGCTTTAAGAACAACACAAAAAATAGAAATAGATCGAAAGTTAAGAGTGAAAGAGTATTATTTGCGCGGACCCCACTATGACTCTAGTGCAGTTCCCTGGGTTGCGCACCGAAACTAATACTGCACGGGAAGCGTGATTACTTGACCAACCTATAACACTGATATCTATCAACTGAATAGTAATAAGGTAAACAAAACAGACAACCTGGGGGTAGCTATCCATAAACTGAACTGATGCTCACGCCGTACAAGGCGTCATGACAAATTCTGATTCAAAAATATATTAAAGGAACTAGTGAAATATTATAATTAAGACATTATAACTTTCTAAGCCGGAGGCGTATATATATCTAAACAGAGTCTACAGTACTGAATAACAATATTTGAAAAAAAAAGTAATAAAGGGACTCGTCCCGCATTCTAAAGGACACAATATTTAATCAATAAAATAAAGCTTGAGTTAGCCAGTCAACAAGACTGGAAAATGATTAACGGTCAACTAGACCTACTATCAATTCGGAAGAAAATCGTGTCCGACAATATACAAAAACTAAAAGGGTGCAAACAGATATAACTCATTTTTATAACAAAAAATATTCTAAGTCATAAGGACTCGTAGATTACTGTAGAATACTTAAAACATCGAAGTCTGTGGTTCCATCCATAGCTGTGGTGAATCCCACGGCCTTGACTTCATAGGCGGTTATTGAAAATCGTCATCCTGTCTAAGGTGGCGGTGAATACGACGCTTCAATCTTCATGGTCGACGTGACGAAGCTGGATTCATTCCTTCAATGCAGGGATACAGTATACTGGGTATATGGTGTGCTGGGACGCGGCCCCTTATATAGTTCCCAACCTGATACGAATGGAAGAAAGCAGAAAGGATGATAAACACAAGAACATAGAAAGGAGAACTACGGACGAAGGCGGGCAGAAAGAGAGAATTAACAAGAAAAATTCACTCACGCAGGAGAGGTAGGAAGAAGCTTCCTTGGTTTACCACCAGGGTCATTGATGAGGAGGAGATCTTTGCGTCGATCCTCACACGCATTTCTTTTCTTTAACAGATCTAGTTAAGATAGCACGTGGTTCGGCCATTATTGAATAGTTTTATTGAGCTTCACATGTGGGAGAATTGAATCAGCAGACATCCTGAAGATGTGAGTACTCACCAAGGCATATTATATGGAAATATATCTGTTTTAATTATGTTATTCAGGATCCATTATTATTTTTTCATGTTAACCGCATGGCAAGCGTAAGTAAATATTTTTGACATTATCCAATGAGAAAAGCAATGCGTTAAAGTATTTTATTCGTAACTATGTTAATATTAATTCTCTTCTTTGATATCTACTCCCGTATTTAACAAAATCCAGTATTTTTGACCAACCACGTGTTTGAATGTTTGAAGGTAGGGAGAAACGTACATTTATTAGACTGCATCTTCAGAGTAGACTCAATTCAATATGCGAATATAGTTAATTTCTTGCATAAATTAATGAATTATAGAATTTTTTTAATTGTAGATGTCCAATCTACCTGATTGACATGCTACATTAGAACTAAAATAAGTGGTATGGAACACTGCACGGACTTTCTAGTTCCATTGTTTAAAAATGGAGATATTTACTCAAAACTCGTAGTATATGTTAAAAGAAATAATATAGACTAGCACACCCGATTAAAATTTGCGCTATTCTTATGTAAAACATTTTTTGACTCTCAGTTTTAAATATTATAATTCTATTTTTAAAGAAGTAAGTTCTCATGTTTATATTTGGACAAATAAATAAGATCGATATTGGGTCGTTTGAAAATTTCGACTTCCGCTTAAAGTTTTCGACATATTATTAGGGGTTGTACATCTTATGATTATTGCATTGCTATTAACCACATATTTACCCCACTAAAAAGGTAGCTTTGACTATTTAATCTAAAATGATAAGAGATATTTCATTCCTGTACAAACATTTCTCCTAAGAGTTTAAAGGAAAAAGAACATAAAACATTTGGGAGACTTACTTATTTACTTATTCTATGGCATTAGAGAATTATTTCGTTAAAACTTAAATATCTGTGCAACCAAAGCTCACAAAATTGTACTAATATATTTGCCCATATCTCAGAAAACTTTGGTTTTATAAAGATGTAGTAAGAATAAAAGTTTTTTATTTTAAATTTTACAACAATTTTGCAAATATAAGTTATTTAGTATCTTAAATAGTTGCGGGGATACTGAAATTTCCGCTTTTGTAAGGTATCCTAAATATTTTTATGGGCAAATCAAAATATCAATTTTATTTATAATCTTAATCAATGACTAGATACGAATTTTAATCAAATTGTTAGAGCCGATTTTGAGAAGTTTATTGTTTCTTTTTTCACCCTTTATTAAACTATTCTTAATCCTAGGATTAAACAGACACACAAACAGACGGCTTTGCTAAAACCACTTTATAGGGTTCGGAGGTCATAAAACGATGATAACCATCAATATCTTGGGTTAGATTTTATTTTACGGTCGCAATACTTTATCTTTAGTGTTCAAAAAGTTAAAAAATATACATATTTGCATGTAGTTTGAGGATTATTAATTTTATTAAATATACTTCAATTAAAAGATTTTTACTATAAATAGACCTACATATTTGCAATGATAGGCCTAAGTAATTTCGTGTCTCAAAAAGTTACGGAAATATTCTAAATAATTAGAATTTTCGCATAAGACTGGAACCCTTAAAGTCACTTTAACGTAAAATTGAGAGTAGTAATTTTTTCTGTATTATTGATCAATGCTTGGAAATGAAATTTAATAAAAATTGTTTAAACCGATTTTGAGAAAATCGAGCTTTTTTCCTTTTGCCCGTAGGGAAACTACCCTTAATTTTATAGTTTGATATTCAATGCCAAAAACCCCTCGGTGGAATCCTATAAAAACGCGAAATACCAATTTTTAGCCCGATAGGTAGAATAGGTTAGGCTCTATTCCGAGATACAGACGGACGATAATGCAAAAATCACCTTTTTTTTATTCAGGGGGTCATGAAACGTTGAAATTTATCGAAATCCCCAGTTCGATATTTTTGACGATCACAATACTTTCTCTACTTGTAAGGAAGCGAGAAAATGAAAAGGGGAGGACTAAACTAATCTTGTTAGCTTTGTTACCTTTGTTAGGTGAACTCACAATGCTTAAATAATTGCACAAAAAGTGAATTCTTTACTAGTTCAAAACATGATTGCGACTTATATTAGTCACTCAAATCAAATGATCCAAACAAATATATCGATAAGGTTATATCTTCTTTGCTATGATTTTTTTTATCTCCTTCTCCTTATTATATATCAGCTTTTATCTTTTATTACGACGACATGTTTCGGTGATGTTACAGCTTCTTCAGGTCTTATTTGTAATAAAAATGATTGATTTTAATCTATACTAATCGGAAAGTTTGTGCATTTTTGAGATATTAAAAGGAGGATGCTTTTTGTGCGATTATTAACAAAATGTATATTTAAATATCAATTTAAAAAAAAGACAATATAACCTTCTAAATTATTCTCCTTACCAAATAAATATGAACATTATTAAATATATCGATGTTTTACAAATACTGATTTAAGAGTCCAGGAGCGTAATTTAAATTTTGCAACTTGTGCCCAAGTGTGCTGATATTTACATAAACTCTAACATAATCAAGTTGAACGGCAGTGCGCCAGCAAAGTCTCCAGCAACGCCGTACACAATTACCAGGATACAACTCAGGACACATTTACCAGGATACAACTCAATACACATTTACCAGGATACAACTCAGGACACATTTACCAAGATACAACTCACGACACATTTACCAGGATACAACTCACGACACATTTACCAGGATACAACTCACGACACATTTACCAGGATACAACTCAGGACACATTTACCAAGATACAACTCGGGACACATTTATCAGGATGCAACTCAGGACACATTTACCAGGATACAACTAAGGACACATTTACCAGGATCCAACTCAGGACACATTTTCCAGGATATAACTCAGGACACATTTACCAGGATACAACTCAGGACACATTTACCAGGATACAACTCAGGACACATAAACCCCCCTTCCCCTCTAGCTCATCTCAAAAAATGACAGTAGCTCAACAATTTAACACATTTTAATATGAACTATTTTAGTCATCTTAACAAAGTTTAAGTTTGTATCTTAAGCAGCTCGTGAGATACATAATCTAAAAGATGCTTGTCTCGTGACTCACTGACTCCCTCATGGATCATCAAAACATACAGGTGCTTACAGTCAACACATAGCCTTGAAAATTGGCTTAGATAATACAAACAAAGGTAAAAATATAATATCACAACTTTTCAACATGGTGTTTAAAAATAGGTAGAAGGGGGTGTAGGGTGTAATAGATGGATAAGACTTTTTAACTTTGATCACAGACAAGTAGAATATCATTTTAAAGGGCTTCGTTAGTAAATTCCTAAACAGTTTGCTTCATTTCGATGATAGAATTACTTTAGACTAAAACTACCTTAGACTAAAAGAAAACTATTCAGCAAGTTCTGAATGATACAGTCTTTAGTTCATGGCTAATATACAATCTGTACCAGCTTTGGTGACCGCATGGTTTAAGGCATCTGTCTCTTGTTGGACTAGACTGCCGATGAAAGGGAGATTGAGGTTTTAATTCCGGTCGGGTGTATGGAGGGTGGTTTTTCCTAAATCGTTTTCCATGCAAATACGGGTACACCTTCCCTAAATGTAAAGTTTCTCGTCCTTAACTCATTAGCGTAGTTAATACATCTGCGTATAACCTGAACAGGTATAAAACGCGCCGCTAAAAAAAATCTACAATCTGTAGTTGAACAACGGAACTGCTGAATAAGCTTCAATCTCGTAATAAACTGGATTGTTGGTGATGGTGATTTGGTGAGGCTGATTTTAGAACTTTGACCAGGGGAACTGAGTGGGGTTGTCCCCTCCTTCTTCATACCAATAGGGGTGTATTTAATATAAGTCATCCTTCATATCCTACTCTATTGGGCTAAGTCCTTAATAACCTTGGTGTTTAATTTATAATCATTTAATTACTACTTGTTCAGGTATTGTAAGTTGGTTGGGAAAACCAGTTTAACAGGTTGATGAATATTTGTAAAATGACTTGATAGTTTGCACGGAATGGTTGGCATTTCACTGCGGAAAATTGTTTTAAAAATAAATGGTATTCTTAGTGAAGTGTCTTGTCAACCTTATATTCTTTGTTCCTCCTTTCTTCCACCATCCCGTTTCAAAATAAACTAAATGAAATCTCACCTGCAACACGAATAATTGACACAACTCTCGCATGACAATATTCTGTGGCTTCCTAAATGTTATAGGTAACTAACGAGGGACAAAACGTTATTGCATCGAACTGCAAGTCTCTTTGACCTATTTTACTATTTCATTTTCATTGAATATTATTATATTCAATGTTTACACAAGAATGTTGCAACATCATTATGGTCTTTAGTTGATATATATATAAAGCGTATAAACCGAACAGGTAGAAAGACGCGGTGCTAAAAAAAATTATAAAAAAACGGACAGGAAAATGGACATGGTTAACTTCTCACCTGCACCGATGAAGCAAGAATTAAACTTTTTATGTTAATTTTTAAACTCAAATATTCTTTCCCATCCACTTATATCTCGGATGATATGATTATTTGAAACGGCTGGCGGAGTTTTTAGTGACACCTAGCGTCCACCATATAAAACTAGTAGACATAAATATGCATTATAACTTTAAAAATTATGAAGCCTTTTTCAAACAGTTTATTTCATTATAGTTTGGCCAAAGTATAAATACACATTTTATAACATAGTTATGTAGTTCTTAAAATAATTTTAGGTTATTCTAAATAACATATTCTATAAGGTGATAATAGGAAAGGAGAACCATGCTTAGTCGGTCTTTCCCAAATTAGCTACATAGGAACAAAAATGCAACTGGTGTGTACTGCGATACAATTTAAGAATTCAACTTTTTCACCCATGGAAAGAATAATAATTTAATAGCAACTTGGTTTGTTAACCTCAAACTTACATTGCATCTTTCAAATATTGAAGTTTTCTATGAAAACCAACAAAATGCGTGAATGTACAGTAAATGCATAGGCTACACAACAACTACAGATACATTTATGAAGTCTAAACAAATTAATCCATAATAAGTGCAATAAGATAAAACCATTAATATATATGCTGATAAACTTTTCATTTTCCTTCCACTACTTCCTTTGTATAGTTTGCTTTCTTAAAACAATATGTTTCAATGTATTGGATATTCTTTAAGAATAATATTTTTCTTTCATGTTTTAATAAAAAACAACATTATTAATGATCTAATCACAGCTATTTTCAAGCAGTCATTGTGTATGGAAACAAAGTTAATATTACATACTTGCCGAATTACTTGTTGATATAATCTTAACATTTATAGTGTAACACTATGAAAATTAGCACTACCGCCTTTACACTTATGTGATTTAATCCTCAAATTTATTTTCTTAATAAAACCAACAAGTAATAGCCTTGTTCCATGTAAATGTGACCTTCATCAAGCTAGGGTGATGTAATCAGGCTAATATGCTTGACGTGGGTAAACACTTAGCCCCTTTTCGAACAGAATGTAGTTATGATAGAGGGAAACGCATTAACGTTGAACAGTAGCCCTCGTACCAGGCTTCTTTGACGTGTCAAGATTGATATCACAGATTTATGAAGCAATAATTTATTTTCAGAATATTTTGTGTGTATTTAAAAGATAAAAAAAACTATGTATTCATTAAAGAAAGAAAATACCTATTTTGACGGGGTTTATATATATATATATATATTCAAATATCACTTAGAATGTTAGAAACCTAACCAGCTGGTGAAACAAATTTTTATTTGTTCTAGCGTCCTTTAATAAAATTATTATGTTTTACTGTTTGCTAATTTATTATTATAAATTTTAAGCTCATAGCCCGAATGGGTAGGAATGCGTGGTACTAATGATAACAAATATTTTTGATGTCAAAGTGGGAAATACCATTTCCAATATAACTCCATTTTAAAATCGCTTGTGAAATACATGGGGCTAAATGGTTCGAATTTCATATATATGCCTGGAGTTAGACACATTATTTTGATTCCAATATAGTTAGAACCAAGATGCTAGTAGCCTGATTCAGTAACATAATATACGAGTATATATATATATTCAACTGATTTATGTAAACGTCCTAATGAGTAAAGACTGGCTCAGATTTATCTCGGATCAGAATTTGCTCAAATCAATATTTTGGGGATCAGGGAGTAGGCTTAATGTAATTTGGACCAAAGTAATTTGTCCTGAAAATTAATTTCACCAAATTTCAGCCGGCTTATAATTATTTAGTCTAAAATATAAAGTAAAATACTTTGAGAAGCATTGGAAAGTGGGATACCTAATGTCAGTTTTTTTTAAATCTAAAATATAGATGACAGAAGTGATGTGAGATTTTGCTACGATATTTCTACAAATATTGACATCCCTGAATCGTTAACATTAATTGTCCACCCTTATTCATTAAAATGGAATTAAAAAGTAAATATAGTCTTGCCTTAAAACACCTCTTTTAAATTAATCTTCAAAGCAAGAAAAATACTAAAATCATATTAAATAAATATGCAAATTAAGAATCAAATAGCCAAAGCCATGATATTTGTTTTAGTACGGATTTAGCTGCATCTAGATATCATATTCTGAAAATTTACTCTGCCTTAAAATATGAGTGAAGAATGACCTTAGGCATGGGACGATTCCTGGATACCTCAGTGGTTACAGCAATGGCGTACTAAGTCCCGAGGTCCCAGGTTCGATTCCCGTGTCTAGGTGTCATTTTTCAATTTTCAGAATATAAATATGTGAATGTTTTTGAAGCTAATCCTAAATTTAAATGAAATAAGGCCGTTTGAAAGAAGTTCTGCTTCTAATAACCAATATCAGAATGCCCATAAATATAAACTTAAATGTTAGGATTGACTTTAAGTCTTGACTTTATATTTATGTTCAAACTATTACACTTGTCTTTTAAATACAGTAGTAATATTTATGTTGAAAGGTTGAGAGAGATTAGTAGGGATTTAATTAACATAATAATCCCATATGTTAAATTATTATTAATTTTTTCTTTTAATTAAATACAGTACCCTCCCAATTTATTTCAACCCATACGCATTTCCTTTTTAATATACATAGTTTTTACTTTCGGCCCTTTGCCCTGTAGAGTGCAAGTCTAAAACCTAATTTGTGGGATGGTGGGTGGGAGGGTGAAAGGCGAGGTGTGGCGTGGCTCCACAACCGACCAAAGTATCCTTCCGCGCCAACAAGAACAAATGGATCACAGAAACTTAGACCTCTTCTAAGATATTGTATCAATGTTTATTAGGTGTCCCATTTTCTTATTTTTTTCTATGCAGCCGTCTATTTTCTATTGAAAAATGTAAGAATTATTGATATTTGATTACTGTTAAAATTATAGAGGAAGTGTATATATAAAAAGTATAAAATAATCAACATGCTTCTATTACTATTGAACAAACCGTTTCCGAAAAGAAAATTGCAAAACCATAAAAGTTATTTAAGATAGCCGTTGGTTCCCATGGGTCTGCATTTACACGCCAAATGAAAGGGGTCAATCTCCTTAATAGAATCCTAGCAATGCTAAACGTCTTTTTAGAGTTTATTTCACAAAGCGATTTTACTATGGTTTTTATTTTTTTGAAGAATTTGTCCAATTAAATATTTGAGTGGACTATGGATTGCATAAACTTTAACAAGTAGTAAACAAACGTAGAAAGTGAATTCACTAATTATTTAGTCCTATTTTGATTTGACAACACTCAGAAATGTTATTATATTAAGTTTGGGTTTACGGCAACGCATGCGGGAGGACCAAACAGTGGTCCACACCGTTTCCCTGACTTGTCACCACCCGATTTCTTTCCTTGTGGAGTATCATAAGACATTGGTGTATGAGACCCCCCCCC
>CABFVX010000056.1:528458-577867 GCA_902151425.1 Timema shepardi
TGGTGTATGAGCCCCCCCCCCCCCCTCCTCTGAACATGGAACTTGAATAAGTGTAAAGTTTCTGACCAACATTTCAAAAATTCGAGGTGAATATTTTACATTGAGTGGTAACTAGTATAGTAGTTTCTAGTATGTGGTGCTTCTTACACACAAAGTCACTTATAGTTTTTCAAAGATGGTAAATAGAATCCTCTGGAGCAGAAGTAATAGCGCCTTTACCACTGTCAAATCCTATGGCTTGGAAGTAAGTAATGAAAGAAAAGTTTAGTCAGAAGTGGGACCAAACATACTTCTATGGCAATGCGAAACTGCGCCGAGAAAGCAATTATTGTATAGATATAATATTATATATTTTTAATTTTATATGAAAACGCAAACCTTCCGGCCCTATGGACGAGTCATAATGGACCAAATTAAAAATAAATGGTTACATTTTACTTATTTAACAGATGGCATTAGCTGCATCGTCTACCTGAAAGAAGAAAGATCTGAGCGAAACAGAATCTTCGAGAATTAATAGTGTCTGCCTAAAATTCCCAAAACTAACTTTTATAATTATTTGTTATATAGGAAAAATTAGGAAACTGCATAGCATAGGACACTGGTCTTATAAACTTTCTGCAGTGGTGACTGGTGGGCTAAGCAGGGGTCAGGACCAAGGAATGAATCCCGGAACGCCAGAACAGATGTCTGACACCTTAGCCCTAGACCACCAGGTCACCTACTACCTACTCAGGGGTGATCTGGTGGTCTAGGGGTAAAGTGTTGGACTTATCTGCTGGGGGTCCGGGATTTATTCCTTGGTCCCGGCACGGATTTTTATGATTGCCAAACCCTTCCTTCACCTCTGACAAGACGTGTATTAATCACAGCTTGTGAGGAATGCCAGGCCTTCACCGTGGTTCGGATCCCACGTTAAACTGTAGGTCCTCCATTTCATCTCACAATCACCCTACCATTGCACATTATCGTAAGTGTGTATAACCCTAACGGGTAGTAAGACCCGGCGTTAATAATAACTGTTCAGGCTAGCATTATATATGATATTAATACTCTATTGGTGTAGGGATATGGTAGGAAGCATTTTAAAGGTAATCTATCTGTATTTACGTGGAATAAGAGTGTAATACCATTTAGTAAGAGCCACCCATAGTAGAACCAACCAGGATTCGAACCCTAATCTCCCTGTCATCAGTATACCAGCTAAACACGATAGCGACGCCTTAGAGCATTCGGCCACTGAAATGGCTCATCTCTACTATTAAGAAACCTTTAGTCGAAGTTGAAACAGTAGATTTACACCCATTTAAATTAAATAAATTATTAAACAAGTTTTTAGATCCGTGTCACGCGTCTAATTTGCTACGTTGCTCATACAGACTTTTGGCGGGTATTGATTCTTTGCCGCTGCTCTTTAGTTATTAAATCAATTATGATCAATCGATTTTATTAAATATATGTGACGTATCTGTGCTGTATTTAATATTGATTAATCTTATTAACAAAATGAACGAATGCAACTTTGCCTAAACGCTGCCGGAACATTTATAAGCTGGTGGAATTACGAGGATAAATACAATATTTTATACTTTTTGGCTCAATCATGAAATATGCGTTTTTATTAATATTTCATATACCAAACAAGTTCGATAACCATGAACTAACATCCAACTAAGTGTGAAACCACAAAAGAAACCCGAAAGAATTAACACTGTGCAATGTTAAGAAAGTAAGTGCTAATGTGTATACCTAATGTAAAAAAAAAAAGGCTGGCCGGATGACGTCCATTCAGTTGTATAGTAATTAACGTGTCACTATTGTTTCATCAATTGAAGGCAGTTCACTTGCGTCAATTAAGTATCGTGCCAGGCGAGGAGCGTTCTAAATATATTCCAGGGGCATAGCAACTTTAAAATAAATAGTTCGGAACTACGCACGGACTTTCTCACTCAATTGTTTAAAAATTGAGATATGTGAAATGAAATAATATACACTAGCAAACCCGAGTAAAAATTGCGTTATTCCTACGTCGAACCTTTTTTGAATCCCGGTTTTAAATTTTATGATTTTCTTTTTAAAGTATTAAAATCCTCACTAGTATATTTTGACCAGAAACACAAAAGATTGATATTGGGTCCACAACGGTCAATACCTCGTATTAAAATAAATATTGGCTATTGAGTCAAAAATGATAGAGATAGATCACAGCTGTACAAATATTTCCCCTAAGATGTTAATTAAAAAAGAACATACACTTTTTGAGAGACCTAATTATCTACTTAATCTATGGAATTCGAGAATTATTGCAGAACTTTAGTTGTATCTCTTCTCAGCTAAAGCTCACATACATGTATTAATATATTAGCCAATATCTCAGAAACTATTGTTTTTATAAATATATATTTCAAATATATTTTTTTAAATTTTTAATCGTACAATTTTGCAATGATAAGCTATTTAGTAACTGAAATAGTTGTGAAGATAAGGAAATTTCCACTTCTGTAAGGTACCATAAAAGTTATTTTCATAGGAAAATTAAAATAGCCATTTTGTGTATAGTCTTAATCTACGCCTAAACACGAATTTTAATCAAAATCGTTAGAGCTGATTTTGAGAAAATCAGTTTTTTCTTTCTTTGCCCTTTATTAAACTACTCTTAATTTTACTGACACACAGGCAGGTGGCATTGAAAAAACCACTTTTTATGGTTCGTGGGGTCATGAAACGTCCACATTCATCAACATCTCGGTTTAGATATTTTTTACGGTCGCAAAAACCCATCGGAAAAACCCTTTGAAAACCCTAAATACCAAGTTTTAGCCCGGTCGGTAATATAGTTTAGGCTATACTCCGAGGTACAGACAAACAGACAGACGGAAATTTAAAACCTACTTTTTAGGATTTGGGGAGTCGTGAAACGTCAAAACTCATCAAAATCTTGAGTTAGATTGTATTGACGATCCAGGCCTAGTCGAAAGAAACAACTTTTAGGTTAATAAAACTCTCTCCCCTAAACAAAGTTCCACTGCCACTGACCCAAATTGGATAGTTTTAGAAGTTTAAGGTGCAGTCGCATAGCTACTAATACATGGTAAAAATGACTGATTTGCGACCGAAATTCTAGATGATCCAATAATGATGTATTTTTGATTTTTTTTTATCATGACTGTATGGACACTTTTCTAAATTGATATTGAATTATATAATTAATTTGTCTATGCATATATTTAACAATATAACTCAAAACACAAAAACATATCTTAATTTTTGTGTGTAATTTACAAATATAATATTTTTAATCATGTAAGCCTATTCCCTCGGCTAGAAATCGGTCATTAGTCACATAAATGTAGGTTTATTACATACAAGATAGGGGTGGAAACCCCCACCACACCTACTCGAGACAAGAGAGAGGGGAATTTTTTCGGTAGAACCAGAGACTCAGGTGGCAGTAATCCTATTGTTCGCTTGACACGACAACTAATGACATCTAAACTTGTCCAGAGGATCAGTTGAAATATTTAAGATATATTTTTTTCTGAGTCTTAAGAAAAAAATCTTTGCAAGATAGAAAGTGAACTTACATCAATATTATTTCATAAAATATATCATTTAAATATTTTTTTCAATGGGGATTTTTTACCTGCATTTTATGAAAACAAGGATTATAGCCTTACATGACTTACAAACTAGCTGTTAGCACAACAGTTTACTAAAGTTAAATTAACAACTCTACCTGGTATCAAAACCGGGACCCTTAGCATAGTAAGCACAAATGCTATCGACATAGCTAAAGTGTCGGTTAAAATATGAAGAGAAATGAATTACGTTAAATATGATAAACCAATTGAAATAAATGTTAAAAAAATAATATAATAATAAAAGCATAGCTGTGGTAAAATAATATTCAATGCCAAATTTGGATTAAATTGGAATGTTGCGCAAGTTGACGCACCTTATGATGACTCTCGACACACAAAGTATTAAATTATTTACATTTATTTCGTATTGAAGATTGAATATTTTTCTAAAAAAACACAATTAATTTTATGGTTCTATAGTAATTCACTTTTTGGGGACAGCGTACGTAGCCTTTGGAATTGTTCGGAAACTATGTGTGCTATATGTAAAGTAGACCAGGGCTGGACTGGGCCTACAAAAGGGCGTGAAACTTGTATATTTAGAGGGCGTAAGATATTTTGAAGAGCCCAATTTTTTTTACCTATTTACTGTAAAATAACTATACGAGTGCTGGTAGAAATCAAAAATATTCATTGATAATAAAAAATATTGGTAGTTCCAGCAAGGACTTTCAAAATAATATTTTTTTGTATTTTCCCCATGTGTCTCAAAGCCTTGTTTAATATTGTGAATAGTATAGGTTATGTTAAATAAATATAGTATAAATTCATAGACTAGGTGAATTTTATTTCACAAAAGTGAAAAAACATCTAGCATTTAAGAAACAAATTATACAAGATATTATGCTATATCCTTGGAAAGGATCCCTGGACTATTTGGATACACCCTGTCTCAAAAACATCCGTCCTGAGCAAACTGTGTTCGTCTCGGAAAAAAGGAACTGTTGATATCACACACCCAATTACCTCAACTAAACCTGACAGCGCTGAATACAAGTGTTTTCAAAGTAACACATAAAATAAATTTTAATTTTCACGCCAAGGCTAAGCTTTATAAAAATTTAAAATTTTTAAAATTATTAAATGAATTCAACTTTACATATTAAAATACTGAGATCGTAACACAACTCCCTCCCCCTCCCTGGAATAAGTTTTAATCACAATGTTCTCTCTCTCACCCTTTTCCATTTCTCATTTCTCTAATGAACTTACTGTGACTAGTCATATTAAATGGACACTACACGTATTATTATGATATGAATGGGATCTATTTAGCCTCTTTTCATTGATATAATTATTATTATTATCTTCACATCACCCAACGAAAATACTGTTTACTTGTCGTATGGGCAAGAAACTGTATGGTAGTCGAAAGTTTGGAAAAAGATTTTTGTAAAATGTATATGGAATAAAAATTAAATATATTTTATTAAAATTGCATATTTTCAGATCCAATAGATCCTAAGCACACTAGAGCAATGAAAATAAGAAATCCAGAAAATATTTTGAATGCACAAAAGACTAAAACAAAGTAGCCAAATATTTCGGAAACTGTCGCTAAAATACAATTATTGATTAAAAATGTATTATGAATATATATTGAAAAAGTGGGTTTTAGTTTAATGGTTACTAGATATTTATATGTTCGTGCAGTAAAAGTCACAGCTCCAAATTGTTCATAGTAGAAGTTGGCTGTTTTATCCATATTCTTCATCTTGTTAGAACTGATTGCAGAGGCAACGGCACATCAAACAAGAGTTAGTAAGCTCTGACTCGATGTGGGACTTTCACAAATAGGTCTTTTTTTTGTCACAGAAATTCATCAATTCATTTGAAAAAACTGGACTCCAATGTATTCTACAACACGATGTAGTCCATGAGCCAAACTTGTAAGATGGATATCAGGATAGAACAACTTCAAAATACTTGATTTTTTTTCATTATATACGCTGTGGCATTCAAATATAACATCAGGACCTTCTCACCTAGGTCACACACTTTCAATTCATCATTCATTAATCTTACAACATGATACGTATGTTCCAGCACTTCTCAGTAAATCTAATATGGTTTGGAAATATCCTTAGGATCTAGCTTACCTACCACAAAGTTCACAACAATTTTACCCTAAACGTCCGTGATTTCATCCACAGCGACCCATATGAAGGCATCTCCCATGTAGCTTATTATCCTTTCCATTGTTTCTTCATAACAGATATGCAGATATTTCTTTCTGGGTATTGATTGATCAGGAATTTGTCGCTTTCATTACTGTCACAATAAGGATGCAAATTCAAGCCCTTGGAATTTAAAACATGGGATGTTCGCAGTGATCAATGCACTACACAAGTGCTAAAAGAATTAGTTTCTTTAACCGGAAGGAAGGCACCTGTATCTTTGTTAAAAAAAAAGGATTCTTCTAATAACTTAGATTTTTCTTTCGTAAGAAGTGTACGCCGCACATTTGGCTCCAATTGTGATTTTAATGGAACGTCCCATTATTTTGTTGCAAGATTGACACATAACTTTACTGTCGGTTGTGAAGGAGTCGTTAACCTCATCCCATTATTTTAATTTTTTATTCATCAAGAGTCACCTGGTGTCATGATGAACCAAATAAAATATCTTACGGTAGCTTATTGTTAGACTTTCACTTTCAACTGCTCATATGAAACTAAAATCACTTGGAGATATTACAATAAAAGAATATAAGTCGTTGGACTAGTGTGTTGGAAGGGAGGGAGGTTCCAGATCAAAATTACTTATCTGTTTGCTAAATTAAAAAACGCATCAAAAGTTTCATTTGAGGATAGAAGGCATGTACTTAGTGGAAAAACACTTGACTACCCGAGTTGGATTTTATCCTTTTCAATAGTTAATTGAAAAATTCCTTTTAGCTGATTTATGCAAGCCAAACCAAATCAAACAATGTTGGAAAACTCAACATATTTTCAATAATTATTATTAAAAATAAATTAAATAATCACAAAGTAGGTAGCTTTATGTAAAATCACATGAAATATATAAACATGTTAAAATATGCAAAAATATATCAAATGAAACTCAAATAATATTTTATTTTCATTTCATATATTTTAATAACCCTAATATCATGGGATTTCTGGAAAACCTCACTAAGTTAATTTTTTTCATGTTTTTAGATTTTGGTACCGTTATAAAGGTAAATAATTGCTCTTCATTTTGAAACAACTCACTAAGTCATTTGTTGTTATTTGAACTAACAATGAAATATTCTTTTATTCTCAACCAGTCAACAGAAACATTTCATTGTCAAGAAAATCTGACTAAGTCATGTCAACTGACTTAGTGAGTTTTCCTTAGCATTGTTTTGGTTAATAATGTAAAATATGATAAAAATTTTTTTACAAACTACACAGTTTGTTAGTTAAATCTATCCTATAAACACTTGCCCATTCGACATTATCAATGACAACAATAGTTAGGAAATAATATTTTCTTACTTTTTAGGCTATTTTGTTTGTTTTATTTCTCACATGTATAATTTAACCATTTATGAATTGGCTTTCACTAATAATGCATACTGTTTTGCAAGTACAGAACTAGACGGAAAAAGAGGTTCATGCTTGCTACAAATATATATGTGCCTTTAAGCTATATTTTGTATAGAACACACATTTAGACATAATTGAGCATAAATTTATGGAGCGTGGCCACTCATACATGGAGGTGGTCAGGTGGATTTAGTTCATAGTGTAATAGATAACGCCAAAAAGTATGTTCCAGTATATTCACCTCTTGTTTGTCTGACAATTTTTAGAACAGCGAGATCAATGAGGAATATAAACAAAAATAGTGGACCTTATCTAGTCATGGAATTGAAATTCACCATTTTTTTATTAACTAAAGAAGCCTGGCATCAAAGAATGTTGATAGTGCTGGTAATAAAGTTTGTTGGTTAAAGATAAAAGGCTTTCTTTTATCAAAAGACTACCAAAATATAATAAAATACAGGTATGATTACTTTGGACAATATCAGGAAATGTATGTAGGGAAACGTGGCAGAAATCAACTAGATAATGAATGCACTGTGAAAAATATTTATAAAAAATCAACTTCCTATAAGCAAGGAGAATAAACAAGACCTATTATCTGTGCCGAAAGAAAGCTATTCCAGAAATATACCATGCTTGGTATAGTTCCATCCCAGATTACAAAATGATTGAGAGTGTCTCAGAACCAGGGACTCTAGATTCGGAGAATGAAGAAGATGTTTGGATAATTTTAGCCTTTAAACTTGCACTTTGTAACCTCACTCTATTGTTTATGGATTTTCAATGTAATTTTTTTAATCTATTCAAACTTTTAATTGCAAGTCAAATTAATTTTCTTTCCTATTTTGACATTTAAAATAGTAGGCATTATGTCAAGTACCATGAGAGAGTTTTTTTTATAGTGATTAATTAATATAGTATTATTTATTTTCTAATTGAATGACTGTCAAAATGCCTTTTTACTTTTGAAATTCAACAAACAGATTTTATGTAATGAAAATGAGAAAAATTGTGTTCCTTTTGTTGGTTTTCTAACTGTACTCCCATTTAGTGCCATTTGTTTGACATTTGATTAAGTAAACATTAAAATGTATTTTTAAGTGGATATAATTTGTTCAAATCAGTAATAAATCTTGAGCTATGATTCAAGACCTTTAAAAACAAATGCATTTGAATGATTATTAAAATAAATAGTATAACCAGTAGTTAGGTAGTTACAATGATTCTAAAATAATGACTGTCCCTCAATCAACCTTCTATAACACATATTTTTAATCAGGAAAATCCCACAAAGTCATAATCAGATCACTAAGTCAACCTTTAATAGTATATTTTCTTATCAGTGAAAACTCACTAAGTCAAGTGAAAGCAATTAATTAATTAAATTTAATCAACACAATAGATTATGAAAAAAATTGTGGGCACTTAATATTTTAAAGTATGTTCTTAATATTATGAAAAAAAATATTTCAGTTGGATTTATGATTTTCGAAAAAGAAAGAAAAAGTAAAAGTATCATTCACTCATAAACTAAAAATTAAGAATTTTAACTTAATGAATTTCACCAGCATATGGTGATTCGTTGAGATTTATATTTTCTGAACATCTAAATGGCGAAAAATAGAATATGTTTTTACATAGAAATCCCAGCTCTAGTAATGACTTTCAGAATTTTGCAGCTTTACACTTTTCCTACAGTAAAACTGTTAAAATCCATTTTATTGTAATGCCTTCTAGATATTTCTATAATTTTTTAACTATAATATTATGTTACTTATAAATATTATCCTATAGTTCACTCTAGATTTTACTATCCTCTTCACAGAAGAACGGAATTTCACCTTCCGGCTGATCCACAAAATCCATTATAGCTAGGCCTGTCAGTATTTACAGGGACTCACAATAAAACACCTGATTAAACTAATGTTAAAACCTGCCTGTATATAAAAACTACGTAATCCTAGTTGAAAAAAAATTACACTGCAATCGCTTATGTGGTTATAAATATCCTAGATAAATTATACACAACATCCATCCGAAACTTTAACAGGGACTCAAACCCCAAAACCTAGGTTTATCATACTACAATTTTCCCGGTTGATATCCTATAGAATAGAATTAGCTACGGAATCAGTTGTTGACAAATATCTGGCTGGTCCTTCACCGAGACTCACAACACAAAATATGATTAAATCATGCTAGAACTTGCTTGGATAAATATTAAAAAATAAACCTACATTTAAATCGGTTAAGTGGTTCTATAGATATATACAAATATCTGGCTGGCACTTCACCGTGACTTACACCAATACACCCAATTATAATTACTATACTAAAAAATGCCTCGATAAATACACTAAGGAATAATAAAAACTACCCCACAGTAATTGTGTTGTTCCATAAATGTATACAAACATTTGGCTGACCCTTCACCGGGACTCCCACCGAAACACCTGATTATACACAAATAATGCTAAAGCCTGCCTGGATATTGATCCAGTACAAAAGTAACAACCACACCTCAATTGGTTAAATGGTTCAGGAGATAAATAAATCTGGCCGTATCTTTAAAAGAAAAACAAACCCTAACTGTATGTATGCGAAATCCTCTCCTAGGAGACATCATGATGAATAGAAACAAATGCACCGCAATAGTTTGTGAAATTCCAGGTATCCTTAGCTATAGACAGATATTCTTAAATATAGAACAGAACTATAATATATTTTTACCTAAATATATTTATATTCCAAACCTTAAAAAAGCAGAGATATTATGTAAAGTGGTTTTAAGCTCGTAAAACAAAGCAATATTTATCCTTGCTTTTCAATGATCATTTAAACCTCCTCACTCTGATATTGTATTATTACTTGCCTACGACATGGCCAATTTTATTGTTTGGATTTCCAGAATTGATTTAGTAAAAAACAGATTTGACAAAAATTATCACAGTTAACAATATACATTAAATTTATTATAAAATGATAATAATCAACGCAAATCTTAATAAATAACACCTTTTCTCAACCAAAGTATTGGTTATTAAAGCGTTTCACTAATAGTTATATTATAGCCGCTATGGTAACATTAAATGAAGTATGGAATTGGACTATGCTCCCACAAAGTTATACACAGTCATAATAACTTTGAAGAAACAAATAAATTCACTTTTATAACTATTTGTTTTTAATATGTACAAGAAACATTTGTTTTAAAACATGTACAAGAAACATTTGTTTTTAATATGTACAAGAAACATTTGTTTTTAATATGTACACTACAAAGTTACACACAGTCATAATAACTTTGAAGAAACAAATAAATTCACTTTTATAACTAAAATATGTCCAATGGATGAGATTTTAACAATATTTATTTTTTTCCCACCTGGAAATAATATAAAATATTTTAAATTAGGATTGGGACCCTTAAATTACAAAAGTTTTTTTTAAACTCAGCTTCTTAAAAATAAAGTAAAAATATTTTAGAGTTAATATGTTATTTACGTTACATGTGTGGAATATAATAATTAATCATTAATAAATTTATAACTGGCTATAAACAGTAATGAAAATTCTGGAAAAGAGGAGACTTGCTTTATGTTACCATGTAAAACCAGTCAATGTGGGTAACAGTGCCCAAATAACGTTTGACGTGGTAAACTTTTAATAGCTAAAAAAAATACCAGCCCTTATTTTAATGAGAGCAAACATAATTAATTAATTTAGTATGTAAATATTAGTTATTGATTTTATCATTATCAGAACAATAAAGTAAAATTAATTTAGTAAATCAAACCATTCTGGCATTGCTAAAAGACATAACCCCTCCCCCATCACTCCTTCTCAACAGTCAAGAAATAATTTAACGACATAAGGCCTTCTCTACTTTAGGTGTTGGGCGTAGCTAGGCAAACTATTCTACAGTTATGTGTGGAGGAGTATCATACCTCGCGGGCTCATTGAATTAGAAGTTGCTACCTTTCAATCTCAACGGAGTGTACAAGAAATATTTTTTTTTAATATGTACAAGAAACATTTGTTTTAAAACATGTACAAGATATATTTGTTTTTAATATGTACAAGAAACATTTTTTTTTAAACATGTACAAGAAACATTTGTTTTTATAGAATATTAATTTTATATTTTTGAAGAATCATTCTGAACAAATTTAAATCTCTGGGCAGCTTGTAAATGTTATGATATTACAGTAGCCCCATGACTTCTTTGGTGCTGACTGACAGCTCACAGCTGATTTCTGACAGTCAACATTTAGGTATATACCAACATTTTACTGTCAGAAGTGACAATTACAAGAAATAATATAAAATATTTTAAAACAGGATTGGGACCCTTAAATTACAGAAGTTTTTTTTTTAACTCAGCTTCTTACAAATAAAGTAAAAATCTTTTAGAGTTAATCTGTTATTTACGTTACATGTGTGGAATATAATAATTAATCATTAATACATTTATAATTGGCTATAAACAGTAATGAAGATTCTGGAAAAGGGGATACTTGCCTTATGTTACCATGTAAAACCAATCAATGTGGGCAAAGTGCCCAAATAACATTTGACGTGTTTAAACTTTTAATGGCTAAAAAAAATACCAGCCCGTATGTTAATGAGAGCAAACATAATTAATTAACTTAGTATGTAAATATTAATGATTGATTTTATCATTATCAGAACAATAAAGTAAAATTAATTTAGTAAATCAAACCATTAGAGCATCGCTAAAAGACATAACTCCTCCCCCATCACTCATTCCCAACAGTCAAGAAATAATTTAACGACTTAAGGCCTTCTCTAACTTAGCGTTGGGCGTAGCTAGGCAAACTATTCTGCAGTCATGTGTGGAGGTATATCATACCTCGCGGGATGAGTGAATTATAAGTTGGTACCTTTCAGTTCTGACGGAGTGTACTTTTATCAGATGATGAATATATGAATAGAGGCTTTACCCTCATTTTTACGCATTTATCTAAACTCTAGAATCACTGGTTCCCAAACTTGGTGAATGGCGTACCACCCAAACAATTTCTGTATTTTGCAGTGCCACCAAGATCGTGCTGAATATTTAATATTTAGGTACATTTTAATGGCACCCAGGAATATAATGACACAAGACTATTTATAGATTAACAGATTTTATTTATCATTATTTAACATTTCTATTCAATCAATACGGATAATAGGGCACGGGTATCAGAGAAATGTAAAAAACACTTCCAACAACTGTTTAAATCACTTTTCCCTTTGGTTTGACTTGGTCGTAATATATTTATGGTATTTGATGAGACATTATATTTTTACAACTTGAATTTGCTTGTTTTGTTTGGCTTCTAACGGCTTACTAGCCCTAATAAGTGTACGTATCACGGTTAGGGAACCGCTGCTCTAGATAATTGAGCCGAATGCTTAGTGTGTCCTCTTACTAAGCTAATTGTTTAATTCCCGTTGGGAGACTAATATTTATAATGTTTTGATTAATTTACGGCATCGAGGTAGAACGTGCATGAATAACTTTCCAATTAATTTTAAAAATCTAGAGAATCATTATATTACATAATTGGTCACCATTTTTTCTAAACAACATAGCAATAAACAATAGGCATAAAATAATTATGTCTTCATTAAACTCAGATTTAAAACAGTTTAAATTTACTGGAAAAATAAAGCAGTTTTCTAAGTAGAGTATACTAGAAACAAGCAATCCCACACTGTGTTGCCCATGATTCTTCAAAAATTTGTTAAAAATATGCTAACTAAAAAGCTAGTTATAAATTTAAAATTTTGGCTTGGGGGTGCATTCAGACCCCCTTTTGTCCATCTATGTTAAAAAATTCATATCTCTGCGTGCCGTAGATTTGACTGGGTACTGCACACAAACAAACACACAAAGGCAAACACTTACTTTTATTAATATTATTATATATAGGAACAGAGCTTATTCAAAGTAGCCTTTATTCAAACACTTCGTGAGCTTAAAACTCCAGGTAGAGGTGGCCGGCTGGTCTCTGCTTTGTTTGTATTTCAGAATACAGAAAACCAATCGACCAAAAGAGTGACACACGCCAGAGTGGGGGAAGTAATAAAGTGGTGGGGGTATTTCCTCTCCTCAAGCAGGTACTCAGTTCGAGAAGGAAGATAAGACTCAAAAAGTAATTTGGTCTTATATTCTGCCGCACCTTTAAGAATGTGTGTTTGAATAAAAGGTTGAGCCACCCCCACATACATATTCCAATATTCAACTAAAGTAATTTCCAACTTTACCAATGAGACACAGAGGTATTGAAAATGGTGACTAATCACCAAGAGAACGATGGAGGGGAAAAGGTTGTGTTTGTTTGTGCCCTGGATATATTTTGATGTTCATAGGAAGTCTGTTATTTGAAAACTGGCTTCACATGTTACCACAATGGCATAAATAAAAATATTAGAACTGTATTTATAGACTTCGCCCATTTAATTAATTATGTAAAGAGAAACTATACAGTATCCCACAAAGAAGTATATTTGGAAGACTTTGATAGCTTTATAATTAACAAATATAATAAAACCTGTATCTTCAATACCAGATTTTATTAACTTTCATTCGATGTCGAAGGCTTAAAGTGGGCTTCCTATAAAAATAAGGGTTTAGTCAACCCGCTCTTTAGACGACCCTGCTGTCTACAGTCGGATTCAGAGAGGAAGAAACCTTTTTGAAAGTTACAAAAATTACTTTAAACAATTTAATATAGGTATTCATCAAGTAATGTGATTTGCAGCTATCACATTTGATAAATATGATTAATACGTATAAAAATAGTAAAATGTGATAAATGTTTACAGCAAAAAACAATAAAAAAGGTATGTTGTTTTCAAACATCTTCTCAATATTTTCACAGACTTCATCCAGCTATGGGTTGAAAACTGTAACCCCCTCCTTAACTTATCCTATCCCCACCCTCTCACTGTTATTTCTTTGAGTACTCACCTGCCGAATATTCTTGGAAATATTAGTAGAATAAATTCCAGTTGAAGTTTCTCTGTTTTCTAATCTCAAAGACCAAAACGCTTCTACAGTTCTTCTAACATTCACTAATACTTGCTAATTACTTTGTCGGTATGTGGTCTTAGTCCACCCAGATTTGTTGTCTGACTAATGAACACAACGACAAACTATTTTTAAAAACCTACTTAAACATTAGTATGGTGGCAATAGCTTAATTGTAAATTCTGGTTTTGTTTAAAACATAGATAAGGCAGTTTTTTTATGCCAACTTACAGAAAGGTATGGGAAGCAAGGAAACTGGGGTGGTAGTTTTAACACCATGGTCCCCTACAATGACCCCTTGCCCCAACCACCTCTAGAGCTACTGCACTGCTTCTGATGATAAAGTAGCTAAACACTTGTTTAAAATAACATTCATAATTACTTTAAATACTTTTACTAGCTAATCACTTTAAATATCTTAAAATAATTGCAGGTATAGTGTAGGTTATAGCTTAGGTTTGATAAAAGGCCTGCACTATATTTGTTAAATTATGTAGCTTACAATATAAAAGGCCAATATTATATTTTAAAACAATCCCCACACAAAATATCAGTCAATGTACTGTACAACTCTAAATTATCTTATTCATTTTAAATTTAAGAGTAACACTATGGTACTGATACATATTTTTAGAAAAATGTAAAATTTATATAGCCCAGTTTCTAAATTCATACGATGCTTTCGTCAAAAAAATTAAAATGAATTAGTTTAATCGGAGATTAAATCCGTGATCCTATGGTTAACAACAAATTCGCTACTGCCCGAGATAGAATGGTATACCTGTTAATCGTTATTACTAATAAAATACTTCAAATTTCTGTATAGAAATAAAGGTTTTATCGAATTCGGTTTGGTATGTTCACAATAACAAACCGTCTCATGAAAAATTGGTTGAATTAAAATTTCAAAGGCTTGCTTTTATTCCTAGGATAGTTTTAGTTTGAGGTATCTCATCAATAATCACGCCAACCATAAAACACCTTCTCAAAGTCCTTCTTGAAGTTGAATAAGATCGCTTCTAGTCTTTTCATTGCTTTCCCCGTACTCAAATAATTAGTTTGTTCCTTTTTTTTTAGAGTATTTAGACTATACTATGAATGAGTTTTATTCAGTTCTAGTTCGATATCACTGTATATTAGATAGCTTAGCAGCCCATGCTTGAATATTAAGCTCGCCCATACATTCATGTTTATTTAGCCTATTCAACATAACACAGTGGTTTCCTAACACATTGTTTCAGGAGAGTGCAAGATTATTTATTCCAAACAAACTCTTTCATTCTACTATTTAAGGTGAAAATATTTAATTCATTGTAGGTTAGAGAAGACAAATCAAATCAATCTTTCTACACCCTTAGTTATTTCCATCATAGAGCAGTACTGTTTACATACAAATATAGAATAACATGCATTTCTATGTAAGACGTTACCCCACCTAGGACCCTGCCAAGGTTATTTAACTTACAAAGCTTTTATTTTTATGTCTATATTAATATAATTTAGAATATTCATACAGATGGAACATATTTTTTTATACTTTTCAATTAAGAACATATACTACAAACGGTTCTAATAAAGTATCGGCAGTTAAAATTAGCTCCTCCTGGTACGCAAACAGTTAAATCTGTGCACGTGTTACAATGGCTCGCGAACCATCCATTAACACCCTGAGGACTTCCACATGAGCTTGGGTGAGTTGTTTACTTATCGGTGCTACGTGGGTATAGGATAACGGCACCAGAGGCCCGAGATTTGTAATAAGGTCACACACATGCGCGCAGCGCGCAGTTACTTGACAGTCTGCCCGTTTCTTTCAGTACGATAGTGCTTCCCTCCTCTCTCATTGCTTTTAGTCATCTCATTGTGAATAGAATGGCCGCAAGGAAATCTTTGGGTGGTTCATTCAACCATTCACTAGCAATACATTTTTTCAGTGGCTATTATTCACTTCCTTGTTATTAGCAATAGAGCACAGCGTTTCGTGACAGCATTTATTTTCACTATCAGGTCAGGTTGATTAGTGCACACAAATTCAACACTTTTTTTTAAACGTTCAGCTTTAGAAGAACGGTTAAAACACCTGACCTTTATCAAATAATCCAAATTATTTCATGAGGATGCGGCTTGACATCAGTAGTAGCTAGTCAAGTTCAAATAATGAGCCCCTTAATTCTATTTAAATTTGTTGACAAAATTATATTATTTATTATTTAGCACCACGTCTTACTACACGTTCGGGTTATACGCTTTAAGTACTAATTACGCTAATGGATTAGGAATTGGGAAGGTTGAATTAAAGGAAGTGAACCCGAATTTTCGTGGGGGGAAAGTGAAAAACCATTTAGGAAAATCCACCCCCAGTTCACCCGACCGAGATTCGAACCTATATCTCCCCGTCCTCAGCAGTCGAGATCAACACGACAAGTGCGTTAGCCAACTACGCCACCGAGGCGGGTGACAAAATTATAACTGTGGGTTAATACTTTAGAACGGTTCAGAATAGTTTAATAGATATTTAGATCACTCTTGACATTTATTAATTTAGAGGACCTTGTCCTCGATGAGTTTAGATATCATGCCCTTCGAATATGAGAGACCAACTCTTAATTAATTAATTAATTAATTAATTATATCAAAAAATCAACCTTTTGGTTTTTCAACTAAAACATGATCTAATTAAATCCTCATTTTACCATATTATTTCTAAAATTGATATTCTTAATGTTCTAATATTTTTCATTGAGATATTTTAAGAGTGATGTGGGAGGGGAGGTGGAGGAAAAGATATTTTCCTCAATTCATTATAAATACATTTTAATGTATGTACTTGTGGTTGGAGAGGGAAAGGGGCCGCCCTGGTCTGCTGAGATGGGTCTGGAGGAGATGGTGCATACTTCCTCGGTAAAATGCATGCCATCTAAACTTTACCACCTTATATATTTATTGATGAAATTGCTGCCCTTTTTGAGAACAGTACTTATGAATTATACTTCGCATGAATTAATTTAAAATTTAAAAACAATTTATAACTATTTTCTCTTGCATCGCAATATGAATTCAAAATAGACCTTTCCTTCTATGGCTGTTAAAGGAAATGTACCCCAAAATACAATTATGAGAGAGAAATAGGAAATTACCCCAAAATACACCAAAGTAATTAAAATTCCATACCATTGCGGTCTCGCAGGAGGCTAGGAAAAATCAATATATTTAAACAACTAAAGAGGCTTTCTTAAGTGTTTTTATGGTAGCATAACCTCCTTGCTGCCGGAGGCTAGGATTTTTCTTTATATTTAAACAACTCTAGAAGCTTCCTAAAGTGCTTTTTATGTTAGCATAACCCCCTAACTGCAGGAGGCAAGGAAAATTATTAATATTAAACACCTCTAGAAGTTATCTGAAGTGTTTGTTTATGGAAACACAGCCCACTGAATGCCGGAGGCTAGAAAAATTCTAGATATTAAACTCCTCTAGAAGATTTCTTAGGTGCATTTTACGGTACCACAGCACCCAGATTTGTACTTGTACCTTAATTTTGGTAGTGGTTGAACAATAAATAGAGCCATATATATTTTGTTCATACAATTTCTGGGGGGGGGGGACCCCCCCCCAAACGCCCCTTACTACGGCCTTGGAATGTTGTATTTACTTGGGTTATATATGGGGTTAAGATTGAAATTCGTTTAATAATAATAAATTGCCTACTTATATTATATAATCCATGAGCCCCAGGTGTGAAAGGTATGAATGGAAAATTTTCGATTGATTATTCCATTTAGGAAACATTATACCCTAACAGAATATTCAATGTGTCCGCCTGCCTAAATGTGTAGGTACAGTAGACCGTACATATAGAATATTAATGTGTATTATGAGCGTACAAAGTTGTCAGAGCAATATAACGCAATAGAAACACCTGCAAATACCTTTTTAGTACACTCACAGAAATAACTTTAACGCTTTGTGATCTATTAGGAAAGGTACCCTCCCTCCCTTACCTTGCATTGTTTTTCTATGCTATAGATTATAATATAAATATATTATTAATTCGTCTAGGTAAGACTAGTACCTTTCAGAGTAAACAGACTGTAAATTATGAAGCACTTTGATCTAATTTATTCTGTGTGCACACCATTTATGTTGTAAGTTGAGGATATGAGTATCATGGCTATTATTGGTGCTTAAAGGTTAGTACAAATAGGATTAATAGTGCAAAGTCCAAACAGGGTTTACCCACACGACTAATTAAAAATAGTAAGTAGTGATTATTGACCATAAAAAGCAATAAATCAGAAACTTAAATATGACTATAAGATTGTATTAAAATGAAGGTACCACGCTCTTGACGCGTTTGACAATATATTTACTACAGTGCCTTCTCTTTTGTGATCTCAAAGGGTCTTCGATATTAATGGTTTTATTTTTGTAAACATATAAACCCTCCCTCCCTTCTATTTGCTTTCAAATTTCATCAACTTATTTTAACAAATGTGTATCTATTTATAAGAACCATTGGTAATGGCATACTACCAATTACATTGATAATTTTTAATATTGTAATCACACAGCCTAAATTGGGAGGCGTGCTTATTTAATATTGTTTTGCTCTTGATTGTGAATGACAAAACGAGTATTACGAGGTGTTGAGATTAGCTTGTAAGAAAATAGAACCTAGGCCCTGACAACATAAACAGCATAAACAGAGTGTCAGCATTCCTTAAGGTAAACCAAGCCAAAAGTCATGTTAAATAGTAGTGTGTCCCAGCTAGCTGGGCTAAATAATCACCATCAAGTCTAGGGGGGTCTCACTGCCCGTTTTGGGGATGCGCGGGCTAAGACGCCGGATGGTCAGTACTTGTAATGGCGGGTTGCCACTTGAATCCAGGGTACCGGGGTTCATATACCATGTAGTATCACCTACAGGTCAATCAGGCCATTGGTTATTCCTTGCAATACCTCGTTATGTCAAAAACTTCTAGTTTTTCAAATTCTTTTATATCTTTTAATATTTCACATCAACATCTCATATGTAGTAGACATGGTAGTGCAAATAAAAACCACAAAATCCCAAGCCGAACGTCGATTACAAACCCACACAATCATATATCCACTTCCCCCTTCTCCCGTCCTTGGCCACAACACATCCTGACAATAGTAGGCCCACATTTGAACGGTAGGGTGTGATGACATCATATAAAATAAATGTGTAATTGCTGAGTTAAAAAAGATTACATATTAACTCTTGTAGTCAATGGTAGCGCCGTAAATTAGCGTTTGTTTTTAGTTCTGCAAAGAGTATTGCAACTGAAACCCAGAGATCAATCACACTCCTGACTGTGTTGGGAGGTTGGGCTTGTTTAGTCCTGACTAGACACCTTGGGTCTTGTTTTATCTATTTGGGGTTATTCATCCTCTCTCTAGATAAATCTTGAAGATTTTCATTTATATAATATTCTACAATTTATGTCTTATTTGATAAATTGATCTAATTTGAAGAAATTCTAAATAGGAGTCGAAGAGTGCGATGAGGACTTTTCTAGTAGATTAAATTTGATATTTTCACAATATTTCAAATAATATAAAAAAGTGATCCGTAATTATTTTTTGTAAATTTAGCCTATTATGGGTCAAAGCGCACCAATAACAGGCCATGGATTGTCCTCCTCTCCCTGCAAGGTTCAGAAATTTAGCCTGTGATGGTTCCCAGTGCACAGACTGTGGACTGTTCCTCGACGCTGCCAACATGTCAGGACTCGCTGCTAAACAAAACTGTTTAAGCACCGTCCTATAGCCATAACCCGTCAGGTTAACGGGATTAGAGTATTCACATTCCAGGAACCAACCGTAAACGAACAAATGTTATTTAGATACCTTAAATACGCTATTGCACCTAATAATAATAATTGTAATTTCACGTTAATGCTTTTATCGAGCATTTACTTGGAATTATTTGGAGCTCAAATGTGATGGTAGTATGACCAAGTTGTAAATAGCCTAGGACTTTCTACTCTATCGAGAAATTTGGATACATGATTCAGTCAATTTTTCTTTACCTGGAATCGAAGTGACTCTCTATAAGATTCATTAAAGATGCATATATCTGAAGAATAAAACATATTTTATTAACAATTAATCAACGTGTGTGAGTGAGAGAGGTATTTAAGCAAAGACGGTGGATGACTTGCATAGAAATAACTCGATATGAGTACATTGCCATCTCATATGTGAGTTCAGGCATCCTACTGAGGTTAGGCTATAAATAGGGTACTTCAATTCGAATTAATGAGATGTATAAGGTACTACAGCTCTTTACGAGACATATTATGAAACTTATGTAATTTTACAAATGCTTGCTCAAATCAAGAAACCAGTTGCTAAAGACTGAGTGGATTTACGATGGTACTCTTGAAATGTGGATCGTTGTATCTAGAAACTTAACTTTCAAAATTGACAGTCGAGTTTGAATTCCTGAAGTTTTAACCAGACAACAATCCTTGATCAATGTGAGATGGGGTGAAAACAATGCTTTCCCCATTCTACAATAGCTAGTCTCTCTCCTTAAACCGATAGGGAAACCTCTATGTTTTTCCTCATATCCGAATTTCATGGATGTGTTAAAATTTAATGGCATCTCGCTTCCGTCCGAAATGAGGTACGTCGAACGTTTTGGAAAATGGAACATTATCTCTGTGAATATATATACACCGTGAAATATGATGGGGTAATACTTACATCAAGACCTGGGAAAAACTTAATGATAGAAATAACTTGTGATTGTACACATTCAAATTTGTTTTTTTAAAAAAAGGTGCAAACAAATCCATCTGTTCATGGCAGCGGTACACGTTTCATATACCCATCACTTAAGCTCAATTCAAAACTTATCCTGGTTAATAAATCCTCAATTGAGGGTTACATCACATAGCGTACGTCGATTCTTTTGCGATAGGTGTTTGACCTCTTATCTGGCAAAAAATTAACTCGCACAACATAAGAAGGCATGTACCAAATCTGGTGCTATAAGAAGTAATTTCCCTAAAGGGAAATAAAGATTCCTCAAATTTAAACAGGTTTGACGACCGGAAAAAAAGGGTTCAGTGTGTACACGGAACTGAAAAGTTTGCTGTCACTGGTCCTGACATGTGATCCAGATACGAAATGTTCCTATACCTAAAATGGTCAGAGGCATGTGGCATACTCTGTAGGTGTGTACTTCTAGCATAGTTTTGACAAGAATCTCTCCGAGTATCGACATGTTACAGGAAAGAATTGACACAATTTATTTATCGAGGTGTCTGTATCTACAGTAAAGGGCATACTAGACTAATATAGTACAGTCATTCCAAATATACCTCATACTCCAGCTCAAGAAGATGCTCTCCACACAGATTCTCACTGCCACATGTGTGAAAAGCTTTATAAAAATGACAGTATCCATGTTATGGATAGTTTTCACTTTACGAAGCTTGTAATCTTAATAATAAGGACCTAATACATCTAACAGTCAAAATCCATAACGATAGTTGCTATAATAACTTTCTTCTACTTGAATCGAAGTTGAACATCGAGAAACTGACTTTATCACGCTAATGATCATTATAGTTCATCTAGGCAAGATAACTGTTTTTGTAGAAAACAAAGGCCAATTAAAAAGTGTTTATGAAATACATTTGACACGGGTTTTAGGGATCATGATTAAAATTGAGGACAGTTTAAGCTTTCCTTGTACATCCCTGGTGAAATGTGTGTCATACCTCAAACTTGACTAGGTTAAAATAACTCATAAATGTCAATCCTACGACGAACGATTCAAACTAGTTTGCCGTAAAGGGGCGATCCCATACGATTATATCGACTCTTTTGGGCGTTTGGATGAAACAAAGTTACTTAGTGCAAATAAATATTACAACGCCCTTACCAATAGTAATATATCGTAGAGAGACTACGATCATAGATGCAAGGTATGGCAAAGGTTCAAGTGTAAAACCTTCTGGGATTACTCGAATCTGTATATTTATACAGACGTGACGTGACGCTACTAGTGGACGTCTTTGAAAATTTTAAGGATATATTCATGAAGACATATAGAGTCTATCCTGGCTTGTTTCTTACCTCTCCTAGCCTAGCGTACAAAGCTATACTGAGGCTAAACAAGGTACAGCTATAACTAATCAATTATGTCGATATTCATCATTTCTTTGAAGGAGATATCTGTGTTGGAATATGCTTGCTGTATAAGCTTCATGCAGCTTCGAATAATTGTCATATGGAATCATTTGATAGCTCAAAGCCTCATCTATATATATATGTAAATAAACTCTGCTCATTTTCGATGCTTAGGAATTTTCCTTACGGAGGCTTCAGATGGCTCGACGAGGATGAACTCAATTGATTGTATATGCGAACAATAGAGAACGATGCAGATACTGGATATATCTTTGAGGTAGATCTAGAAAATCCTATGGACATATAATGACGTTTGTTCCGATTGGCTGTTCTGCCGATAGAAAGGAGTCCAACCCACGGAGAAACATGATAAATTGTAAACGATGTTTGGTGATAAGATATGATACGTAATTCACTACCATCATCTATAGCTATGTTTGGAGAATATATTGAAAGTGACTAGCATCCATAGAGTGGTCAGTTGCAAACAGTCATCAAGCATGGCTCCGTATATAACCCCAAACGCTGAGGTGAGAATTAAGGCGAGCAACCAATTTGAAAAAATATTTTTTAAACTGATGAACAATGCCTAATTCTGTCGTCTCATATCAAACAAAAGGGTCTTCTATACAACAAAGATCATTACTGTGTGGGAAAGACAGTTTGGGGCTGGTAATATTCTATCTTTAAGATATGGGTGATATTATTAAAAAAAACTGTTAATCATAGAGATGGAACCCAAAGAGATTTACTCTGAAATGCAGATCTATGTGGGGCTTGTTATGTTGGAAATATCAAAGGTTGTATTGCATGGTCTCCATTATCAGGTCATGATTCCGGTATTCCCTCCTGTACGAGATGATAGTCGAGAACCCGTACCAGCGACTCATACATTTATCCAAATACTGCCTTATTACATCAAGCTACGGACAAGACGAGGTATTCGGAATGCCCCGGAGATATTCGGTAAACACAAGCACTATACTTAAGGTCAAGTCAATACCAAGTTTATAGATTTACGTCCAAAATTCTACTCTTTGGCAGTTCTAGGAGAGGTTGAAACGCTCAAAGTTAAATAGGTCAAGGGTAGTGCTCTAAGAACACTTTCGTTAAAAGACTACCGTGATTTCCTTACTAATGAGACAATTGTTATGACAAAGGCTCGTTCAATAAGAGATGTAGGATACAGGATATATACCCCAAAATTTAATAGGGTTGCCCTATTCTTCATAGAGTATAAGAGATAAATACTACCCAGTACGGTCAACACTTTATCGTGATACTACTATTATCTGATTACCAAACCCTTCCTTCACCTCTGACAAGACATCTTGTGAATGTGTGGAATGCCAGGCCTCCACCGTGGTTCGGTTTCCACGTTAAACTGTAGGTCCTCCATTTCATCTCACAATCACCCTACCATTACACATTAGCGTAAGTGCGTATAACCCGAACGGGTAGTAAGACGCGGTGCTAATAATAATAATACTATTCTATAGATGAGAAGGCATCAAGTGAAGTGGAGGGAGACAATGAATTTTATCTAATGACTATGAAAATTTATGAGGATGTATATATTCATATAATCAATCTTGTAGCATGAACAGTTTATTTAACTATAATATGTGAAAAGTATGTTTATTTAATTGTGTCGTATGAACAGCTTATATCTATAATGATGAAAAGTATATTCATATATCATGTAAAAACTATTTTATATATTCAATGTAGTATGAGGAATATATTCAGGTATTATATAAATCTTATTATCAGTAATGATAAAACTTATTTCAATGAGAAAACTATATATTCACTTAGTAGGTAAATCCTTACATCTGTAATAATGAAAATTATTTCTGTGAAGATTCTAATTAAATTTCATGGAGTATGTAAATCTTTTATCTTTATTTGGTCTAATAAATTAAAAGAGAAATTTAACTGTTTTTACTAAACCTCTTCCAAAAAAAAAAAAAATACACCACATGTATATTTATTTAAAAAACATGTATTTGATACATTCGAGAATGAAAGCTTAAATTAATGAAACTTCCTAATACATCTTATACTACTATATCTTATTAAGTATTCTGATATACACACTGTGGTACACACTAGACAAACACGGACAACATTTTTTCTAGCAACATTTACTTTGTTTATCTCTCAAATTACATGGAGCTTCGTTCATAGATTTCATAAAATATAATTTAGCCATTTCAAAAACATATACAGTACCGGCAGAACAAGTAAGTGTACACACCAAGGTTGCAGTCTCGTCATTGTCCAGATCTCCTTAATCCTTATCGGCAAATCGAGCACTATTCAACCATCGACGCTGATATAAGAGTTGAAGAATATAATAAAAAGGTAAGAAACAGGGGCAAAAGGGGCCAGGCCCCACCAAAAAGTTTCCAACATTTTTAAACATAATTTTTGTTTTCTTTCTCTTTACTATATAAAATAATTTTGAAAAAACATGAAATACTTGTAGAACATCATTCTCTACACAGTGAATTATTGGCTTCATTACACAGTATTAAAGTCAAAACAATCTATTCCTCACTCCATACGTCACGCGAGGACTGTACCATCAGTCTAGTGACAGAATATAGAAGCTAGGTAGGGCCAGCTCTGACATGCCCTCTCAAAGAAGCCACTCACGGTGTGGTCTGTCTCTCTAGGTCAATCCCCCTACCATTCCGGTGCCAGCTTTACACTAGCGCATAGGACCAGCCTGAGTGGGCCCCCTATATAATAAAACTGGTCTATAGTTAGTTTTCCCGTTTATGTGTCTGTGTTTTAGTATGTGATAAGACCCAAGAATTAAGATGACACGTGTAAATGATTAATTAACATGAATAAAGAAAATTCATTAATACAAACTTCGTTCTATTCATTAAAACTGCAATAAAAACTGGAAGATAAATGGTTAGGAGCACATCAGTCTAATGACATTACATTTATCCAGGTGTATGACAATAAAAAAATAACCTCTTTTAATTCTTTGTTTGGTAAACAATTATTGTGGTTAACTGTCAGTGAAGAAGAACAAAGCTTTTTTGTTTTTATTGTTTATTATTTGGTAGTGAGGGTTGTGGACAACGGTAGGATGTAAGAATCTTAAAAATTTAAGGAAAATATTAATAAAAAAAGTATCAATCATATGAAATTCGTAAAGATTATTATTATTAGCACCGCGTCTTACTACACGTGCGGGTTATACGCACTTACGCTAATGTGTAATGGTAGGGTGATTGTGAGATGAAATGGAGGACCTACAGTTTAACGTGGGATCCGAACCACGGTGGAGGCCTGGCATTCCACACATTCACAAGTTGTGATTAATACACATCTTGTCAGAGGTGAAGGAAGGGTTTGGAAATCAGATAAATCTGTGACGGGACCTAGGATTGAACCCCGGCCGCCAGCACAGAAGTTGACACTTTACTCCTAGACCACCAGGTCAACAATTTGTAAAGAAAAACCATTTAAGTTTAAAACATTTAGAATTGTAAATATTGCATGAAAAATGGATTCCATGGTAAAAATTTTCAGTTCACAAACTCAATGAACAGGTGTATAGGGTGACCTGGTAGTCTAGAGGTAAGGTGTCAAACTTCTGTGCTTGGGTACAGGGTTCAATCCTCGGTCCCGGTACAGATTTATCTGATTACAAAACCCTTCCTTCACCTCTGACAAGACGTGTATTAATCACATCTTGAGAATGTGTGGAATACCAGGCATCCACCGTGGTTCGGATTCCATGTTAAACTATAGGTCCTCCATTTCATCTCACAATCACCCTACCATTACACATTAGCGTAAGTGCGTATAACCTGGACGGGTAGTAAGACGTGGTGCTAATAATAATAATAATAACAGGTTTATAAAAATAAGCGTATAGAAGGCAGATTAATATAATGCTTAAATACTGTGGTACTCATGAACTGTCATTAAGAGACAGACTTTCCCAACTTTTTTACATATTATGTCATCACTTGGTAAGTATTATTAAAAACCTGTACTCTCTTATTTTTTCGGCTTGTAGATTTTGTCTAGTGATTTTAAAATTCTAGTGATTTTTAAAAATTTAAATGAATTTAATTTAATATGTTAAAACAAGGTGTAAAAAATGATTTCTGGTAAGCTTTGACCTGGCCCCACCAAAAATAAAGATCACGCTCCGTCACTTGTAAGGAGGTTTGATCTCCGTCGGAGACAAATAAATTAGCACTCGTTACTGCAGAAAATTTGAATGATATATACTCTTTTCCGCCGCAATAGGATTTATTATGTTCATCAATTTTCAGTATGGAGTTAATATTGACAGATTGATCTGACTGATAAACCATACTTCATAACGATTTTCTTCTCCCAGCAGGATATTCGGAAAGTAACTTTCTGTTAGATTCGAACTCTGACCTGACAGCGTGACATAATCATTTTTACCAGGACGAGTCGTTAGTATGAGTATTTAAGATCAATTAGACAAAGAGGTCCATAGAATATGGTATCGTACTCTTGATACCGTTTATGAGTATATATGATCACTATTCCTCCGAGATATTGTGCGAGCTCTAGCGGTCGCCTTAGATCGTTGAAACTGTCAAAGTATTCTGCACATCCTCCCTATGCTTACCCTTAACGCTACCTCTATTGAGATAATTAATAAAACGCTCATATTCCGCGGTGATCCAGTAGAAGACGTCTCTCACGATAACTCCTTTAAAGTACGGAATGCTTAACTCTTTATAGTACTTTCACAGATATGTTTTGGTAAAGGCTCATCTAGCTAGTGTTTCAATCAGTTTTTTGTGTACGGACAAGGATTAATCCCGTCTCTCATCGTGATATCCCTGAGTGTATGATTGTGTCTCTGAGCCTAGCTTATTTGATGTTTGACATAGCACTTTATACATCTCTCGTTATTCCTGCACGAACTCTTGCTACGGCTCCTAGTGCGGCAATCAGAAGGAGTATAGGTAAGAACACATCCTTTTTACTATGCCTCTTTTTTTACGACGAGTGGTACGTCATTATTCACACGTTGATAATGACGACGTCCTTTTGATGGAACATAACCCATTTTAGCTTTAACTATCATCGCTCTCACTAGTGGCCAAGTGGTAGCATTCTCACCCAAATCTGAATCCAGTGCAAGTACTCTTTTCCAAGCTCTCTATCTGTGGTATGACGACCAGATAGATCTTTTACTTTTAAAAAGCTATACCGTGATTTCTACAAGCTCAGTTCAACTCGTTAACGCTACGATACCCTCGTTTCAAACCTTGTGTCGACTTTGTAACTTTTCCACAGAATTGCTGTTCAGGTAAATGCACTCAAAATAACAAATAGGACTATGCTTCAAGAGCGTGTACCCTTGCTTCAAATCATTGTACCTGTCCAAATATCATGGTTTGTCTCAAGTTCTTGAACTCGTTTAGGGAATAGGAAATATTCCTTTTATGACAATGATGTGATCATTCCACCGTCCGAATCCTAATCCGACTGCGTATTCGTTTTTGACGATGCTGCTTGCAATAAACAGTATAACATAAAAGATTATTTCAGTACGGGTGGACATAGGGCATTTGATTGTTTTTATCTGTGCCAGACTTACTCTCGAATCCCTAAGCAGATGCTGAGAGATAACGCTATACTGCTCATATCTTTTTTAAGATGAGCAATACAAATTTGAAACATATCTAGGAAAACATGACAACACATATATGAACTTCCATAAGTTTAAGGAAATGTATCAGCTAAGTTGAAAACACAAGTACGATTTTTTAGTCTTGATCAAAGGTCACCAAAGCGATAAAGGACGTAACCGCAACGGGTTCAATACTTTTAACTTAACTGATTAATATGAACGTTGATTCTTTTTATGGTTATACATTATGTCATCAATATTAAAACCTATACATAGTCTCTACAAATGTAAATCAGGCAGTGGGGAGGCAGAAAAGAATATAACTTTATACCCAAAAGGAAATTACGATGCAGGCTTGAGGATTATCATCAACATCGAAGCTCCCATCGCATTAAAAGATGCTTGTAACAAGTGTTACGCTGATAGAATGGATGCAAATCATATAAACGAACAGATACATGCTATCAACAGGGTCAAGGATATGCTAGGTAAGCGAATAGATTCTCTTGTCGAGAGAATATGGAGGAGGTATATAACATAATGTGGATCAAATCGGTAAAGTTCACATAGAGCTGAATTGTTTAAGTCTAATTGTGAATAAAATTGAAAAGTTTCCCGTTACAAATATCCCTAAACGTATTGATTTTTACTAAGGTAATGGAGGATGTATCAAAAGTGACACAACAGCAGGAAGATCAGGCTGTCAAAGCTTACAGAGAACTGAATTCTTTAACTCTAAGCTCGAAGGGACTATAGGATTATTTAACTTCATGGCAGACAATATGCAGTGGTTTGCACGACATAGCTTCAAGAGGGCTTATGTATATCTTGACTACAGTAAGGTGTTCTTATACGCAACTGTCTCTGTCGAAGTTGGTTCCAGACGCAGTATCTAAAGACTACGTTGAATCAATTATGGAAGGAGGTTTCGTATATATTTACTTAGAATCGATACCTACTAGAAAGTATTCGAAGCATTTCATACTGACACTTACGAATGAGTCCAAATGTATCTTCTTAAAGGCTGGGACGTTCTCTTGCATAAATATGAACATGGAAGGTGTCATAATCATATTTAGCGATAAATCTATCAAACCACAACCGTTCAAGGTGGAGGAAAGTGACCCATTATATTTCATGTTGAAGAGGTTTTCGATGAACACTTACGTTGAAGGTCCAGATGTGTCTTACGCTCAACTAGATATATACATACATAAATTTAACACAAAGTATGTACATTTCTATACATCCGTACCCGGCATCATATCTAAAGAGGTTTCAGAGGATATCATCAAAGCGAATAAGGTCACTAAACAAAAGTATAAAAAGTTACGAGATGAACGACAGGAGTCTGACATCATGGCGAGGGAAACCTTTAAACCAACCAATAAACAGCTAAACAAAATGGCGAATATGATTGAGAATACGGAGGAGGAAGAAGTCTCACATTAGAGATTGCATAACATACATGTATTACATACTTATTCATAAACTTCAAGCAACTTACAATTAAATTTATGGTGTGTGTTACGATGGAAATACGACAAAGAAACTTCAAGCAGGCTCCGATTAAATTTAGTATATGCGTTACGATGGAAACACGAAAGAGTTTAGGGATACACATGCTCTGTTTGATGATAATTATGGAACTGTGTTTCTCAATAATATCGTAACTCTTTACACACGGTAATATTTGGCATTACTCTCTGAAAAGAGCCTATGAATAATACTTAGGAGTCTCTGTAGGTGTGCATTGCTATGTTTGAAGAAACCAATTCACATCAAATCAAGAATGATCCTTAAAGCCATTTCAAGTAACGCACATTATCAAAATACATATGCATCATAAAAACTATGTTCCAGTATGAGCTTAAGTGAGAGGGTCTATATAAAACCTAGAGAAGACGGGGTATAAATTATATCTATTGGGATGACCCGATCAAATTGATTGATCGATTAAGACTCTTGCATGAATCAACCGTAGAATGTAATTAAGCCCATGATGGCGATATTGCTTCCCTAATAAAATAATTACGCGAGGTTGGAATCTTTGTCTTATCATGTCAGTCATGCAGGATATTACCCGTGAGCTTAATCTTATCGCAAGACGTCGTTTTGTCAGAAAATATGTTAGCAAAATAGAAATGAACAAGTTAATACAGGCTGATCTGATCGAGATGATACCGCACTATCGACAGAATAAAGTATACAAGTATCTTCTGACCGACATTTACGTGTAATATAAACGTGCTTGTGATGTACCCATCAAGGATAAGATGGATAATAACGTTACTGCAGCTATGGACCATGCCTTTAGGTAGGTGACCAGCAGCGGTTCACCCCTCGTACGTCATATACAGACAGATAATTGAAACGAGTTTTATAACATGGATTTCAAAGATATATTGGCAAGCAAGAGTATCAGGTGAATGGAAGACAATTTAGGATAAAACCACTCTCAGAACACCCGTTCTGGATCCGAACCCTGATCTCCCTGTCATCAACAGTATAGGCTACCGTACTGCTAGAGTGATGCCTTAGACCATGCGACCACCAAAGCAGGTTCCTATACCGTAAGCTTAGCACTACCTACCCGGTTTAATTAAGCTAAAAAATAATTTATTACCAGTACAGGTCCTAGAACGTACCAAAATAGAGTACTATCTATCCTACAGGTTCCTGAGAGCAGGAAAACATTTGTAACATTACGTCATATAATGTTACAATTGGGCAACGCCCCATACTGACGTAAATGGATGTGTCGCATCAAATCATACTACCCGCTCCAATATATTCAATTACATTTAGGATCCCTACAATAATATTGTTCGCTGTTGTAGTTCTTGTAGGCTAAGAAGACATAATATAACAATGCTGGACAATATGTTTCACGACTCAACCCAAATCAATGTAATAAATAATCTGTTCAAGTACTTACAATATGAATCTGCTTTCAATAGAATCCTGCTAGGCTGAACGACGCACGGGAATCCAAGACCGGCGACTGGGAAAAGAGAGGTCCGGTGTATCAACAACTCGTTCCGACGCTCGAAATGGACTAGCAAGTAATGGGACATGAATGACCAACGTCTGCTAGAAGATACTTACGTAGCTGACCTCTGACGGAGGGAAGAAGAACCTCCTTCAAAACATCGGGTGATTGGAAATGTGCTAATTTTCCGATGGAGCGAGAACAACTATCAACAACATCAACAAAGTTCTACGTGACTTTTTGCAGGCATCGTGACGTCACCGCGTGTGTTTTTGTATCCCCACCATAACAACGAAATCCCTATATAATGGCTATGCAAGCGTGCAATAATTGACTATTCTACGATCAACGATCGACGACAGATCATTGTCATGGACCTGGACAATGGCTGGAGAAATACTTGTAAAATGTATCAAAATCGTCGCTTAGACGATTGGAGTTATGAACTCTAACTTCTTTATTAACTATAAACTTTTTACATAAAATATTCTGTTTCAAAATCTAACGTATTTATAATTTAATCGTCAATTTAATTTAAATACTCTATCTTTAAAATGTCGCCGCTCGGGCGCTGGACTTGTACTTTTGTATTTATTCTCGTAAATATCCTCAGTTACGGGCTAATTAGAAGTTGACATGTTAATATTTATTTGTTTGGAATTGTAGAGTATTCCCGTTTTTTTTAAGTAACTTTTCATATTTGAAATTATGGTTTGAATTAACGTAACGTGATGTAACTATTTATTGGAATTTGAATTAGGATAACTTTAATCTTTTGTAACGTAAGTTCTGTTTGAACAGCTAAAGTTTTGTTTATTTGTGTGTCCCTTAGTCTCAGTCAGATCGGATAGTCCCGTGGGAGTTTGGCTTAGGTCTGGTAGTCAAACCCTCACGTTTTGTAAACACTGTAGTGTAGTCGTCAAAATTTAAATTACTTTATATTTATGATATCGTTTTCTGTGAATTACGAAACCTTTGGAACCATATGAAGGCGCCCACTAGGCCCTTAGATTTTTGTATCGCATTTAAATATATATGCTGCAGTATTGTCTCATATTGACTGGTCTATCGATATAATGATGGGATTATGTTTCCTTTTGTTAAAACACTTGCGCAACATGAATTATGTAAAGTTGTTTACTTCGAGTATAATTTCCAACAGAACTCATTATGATATAATGAGACCATGTACTGTTAACTGCGCTTTATCTTTCAATTGAATAAACTGCTCATTTTGTTGAATTTACATATTATTATAATTTCCATTCTTCACGTATGTTAAGTTTACCCTCTCCCTATATTTACCTTTTATGGTCGGGTAGTATTAGGACTCAGAGAGGGTGCAACACATTCAATGAAATTCAGTGGAATTGTTTTAGTATTGGAAACAGATTTGGTGTTCACGTGGTCTAATCGTAAAGCTGGACTAGTTTGATGTGCTGGTGACAAGAGGTCAGGACTCAAATATCAGCCTGGTGTGCTGATAGTGTATTTTCTTAAATGTGTTTCATTTCATCTTCAAAACCAATGCCATTACATTTCCTCCACATTTAGTGGTTAGTGTAATTTAATGCGTATTTCCCCTGAAGACCATAAATATACGGGGTAAAATATTAATAAATTACAGTATGAGTAGAACATAGTAGCTTATTAAGATCCGACCATGACACTCCAAGTTAAATGTTATGTCTAAGCTAAATTGTAGATTATTATAATTTATTAATTGGTGAAAAGTTTGTCTTGTTCCACCGATGATAGAATTATCTACGCTAAGTTTGATTATTTTATCAATTTGAATTAGTTATAAAAATGGCAAATAGACACGCGAATCGAACCCAGGACCTTTGACTTAAAGCACCAATGCTCTACCACTTAGCTATCGAGGAATGGTACTGTCGAAACGTTATTCTTCACACCATAGCACAACAGCCCTTCCGAGTTACAGATAGCTGTGGTATCTGTTAGCTCATGATACAGTTCTCTCTTAAAAGTAAATGAATATCTCCTCGCATCCTTCACAGACTCAGCCTTTTAACTATAGTGAGAAAAATGTCCTTGGAGTGCAGAGCCAAAGGTTCCAGGTTGGATTGCCTTGTCCAACTGTAATTTTTCAACTATTTTAAATTAATTGAATGGGACCTGCCGGTCTAGGGGTAAGGTGTCAGACTTCTATTTTGGCAGCCGGGGTTCAATCCTCGGTCCCGGCACAGATTTATCTGATTACCAAACCCTTCCTTCACCTCTGACAAGACATCTTGACTCCACCGTGGTTCGGATTCTACGTTAAACTGTAGGTCCTCCATTTCATCTCACAATCACCCTAGCATTACACATTAGCGTAAGTGCGTACAACCCAAACGGATAGTAAGACGCGGTGTTAATAATAATAATAAATTAATTGAACTGTGGTTGCCTTCATACGAACAGTGACGTAGTTACAATTATTTGCAATCTGTGTGTCAATACTAATTGGGCTATAAGTTGTCAATTTTAATTTAAGTTTGTTGCAAGCTTTGAACTGAAATAATATTTTAGCTAGAATTTATACGTCCGTGTTGAGTTGTCAGATAATCCAGGGAATGCAATTCCTGTCCTAACATTTGCAAGCAAATATGAAAAGTTTGTTTTTACTTTTATTTTTTAAAATATATTTTACCATTTAACATCTGTTTATAACTATTGCAGTTCATACATTAATGGAGCGTTCCCTTTCAAACGTTCCAGATAAAGAGGTGGAGCTCTGCCAAGTATACATTACTGAAGTTACGCAAAGAAATTCTTCAATTAATCTGTACAGGCACATATTTAATGGTTCTTATCACTGTATTATTTTGGTTGGGAAATCAATATTTTATCTTGATTACCAAATTTATTTCTAAAATAAATATTGTTTAGGGCATTACCTAATATTCTAATTGCTATATAAAAATTCTACTATATTTAAGAGTTTTTTAATGACTTATTAGTAAAATCTAAATCCACATTAATAGATTTTTTAAACTTATCTAATAACATTGCAAATGGTAGGGAAAGTCCTCAATAATGTTTATTTTAGAACAAATAATTGAAGGGGTCAGGTTACAAACAAGATAGCCCTCATATCATGATAAAATGGCTTAGTACGGGTTTCTGGTAGCCTAATTTTTCATAAACGAATGTTTTTTTTATATAGTCAATCAATAATTTGAGGATATATAATACCAACTGATATTTTATTTATTTTTATAGCTAGATTTACAGATTTTATAGACGTTTAAATAGTGAAAATATTCCATTTATATCTATGGGCGTCATCATGTTTTTGTGTTTTTGCCCTAGTCCTGCAATTGTTAATCAACAGCTTACAAAATGTTTTCCCAACAAAAAAAAATTATAAAACATTCAGGACTCACGCGCACAACCTTAAAATACTTAGAATGTACCATTAATGTAAAAAGGCACAAGATAATCAAAAGTAATCAGGGAGAATATGTTCTTGATGAAGGAGGTAGTTTCAAATTACTAGAAAAATGATCATTTTTTGTAGTTTTCACATTAAATGTAAAATATTGTACGTATTTAATTTTCCTTGACATAAGATATTATACTTTACATTATTTGTTGTTATCATTTATTCTGTATTTGTCTGTATAATATTAGATTAAAGCCCAACGTTTATTTTAATTGATATATATTTGTTAATAAGCGCGGTTATTTTGTTGTGTGTCGTGCTGGGCTAGTTATTAAACTTGTCTTTGAAATATGAATAGCTCGGTGCTTGTGATGAATTTTTGATATCACCTCTTTTGTATTTGTAAAATATTTCGCACAAACTTGATATTAACAACATAATGTCTGTTGTGAATATTAATTTTATAAATCTTAGTTTATTGTTTTTTTTTTTGCAGAGTGTCTTATGAGTCACGAATTTTTAAATAGTGTTGTACGGGGCGGTATTTATTGCAGATATAATTGTTGAACCTTTTAACATGTCTAATGTTTTTCAGAGGGTATCACTATTTTTGGTGATATATTGAATGTTGTAAAAAATAACTTTATCTGAATATTTATGTGTGTGGGGTCCACTACAAAATTTCACCTGGTGGATTAAACCAAGATAATGAAATGTTTGGTGACTCTCCTCCTCCTCCTCCTCCTCCTCGTTTTCTTGCGCATAGTCAGCAGTTCCTATGATAATACTCGTTCACACCTACATCATCATTATCATCACATCATCTTCTTGCGGGTAGGAAGTTTTGTGATACCAGAGCGGCTAAATATCTACACACATAGTCACCCAAACTAGATAATATATCTCTCCAGGTCGAAGATACCATAAGCAAAAACAAAGTGATTGAACAACAATTATTATACAGAACATTGCACAGTTTTAAAAATGTACGACTTAAATCCCAATTGAGTAAACCTCAGATTACCGTAAACTCTGATCTATGTAAATCTCAGTTTTAGCACTATAAGAAATAAATTTACACTGCATGGTGTTTATACACGTCTAATATTTTTTGTGGTATATGATGAAATGTAGTTTGTAGTTTCATATTATACTATTAGTGTGCTATATACTATTAAAGTAGGAGTCAAGGTAACGAATCTGTATTTTATCTTTTCATGGTTTTTATATTAGCCCACAACCTCTATAGCCGTAGAAAATTAAGTTTACTTATCACGCATCTAATTGACATCGGTTACGAAAGAGCGTGTTACGGCCTCCGTGATGTTGGTGACTAAAATAAAATTAATATATTTATTTTGCAAAACCTCCTCCTAAGCTCGCTCAAGCACTAAAGCTTGCAAGTTCATGGTAACAATCGACTTGTCTGCCATAAGACACCAAATACGTTTTTTCACTTTAATATTAGTTGAAAATAACACACAACTCTGAAGTCAAAATTACTAATACTAATCAGAAAAAGCTACTGATTTTGTGGTTTCATAAGAAAACTCCTAACAAGCATTTAACACCTACAAATTACTCAAATGAACACTAGTCGATAGACACATAAGCCCCAAGTCTTCCTTCCACTCTACTAGCATCTGATCACTGGAACTAAATAGTAGCTAGACCAGTACATATTAAGCCGTGGTCTTTCTTCCATGTTAATTTCTAATAGTCTTCTAACTTTACGGTCTGACACTCCCGTGAAAATGAAATGATGGAAAGCGATGTATTAACATTACAAACATTTTATATTAAAGTACAGCGTGGTTCTTATTAATATTTTATCATAGTTAGGATGATAAGTGACTATTAAAAACAGTTATACTAATGCTTGAAGTGAAAAAGGTATAAATAATGGGCTACAAAATGTACGGGTGTTTAGAGGTAGGTTACAGTCATTTGCTTTACCATCAATAGAATAGTGGAAGTCCTTGTCGCTGACATACTTTCCTCCGTCTTTATTACACCGTGGGTAGGCCAATACTCAAATCTACTAAATGTATAATCTTTTATTTACTATTTAAATTATTTTCTTATTATTATTATTATTAGCACCGCGTCTTACTAACCGTTCGGGTTATACGCACTTACTCTAATGTGTAATGGTAGGGTGATTGTGAGATGAAATGGAGGATCTACAGTTTAACGTGGAATCCGAACCACGTTGGAGGTTTGGCATTCCTCACATTTACAAGATTTCTTGTCAGAGGTGAAGGAAGGGTTTGGTAATCAGATAAATCAGTGCCGGGACCGAGGATTGAACCCCGGCCGCCAGCACAGAAGTCTGACACCTTACCCCTAGACCGCCAGGTCACCCTATATTCTTATTAAATTGATAATTGTACCCGTGGTTTAGTAGTTAGTGCACTTGGTTACGAGTCTAGGGGTCTCAGGTTCGATTACCGGTTGATACCTTGGGTATTTTTCTCGAAAGGGAAATTTACCCAACGTTCACCAGGATTTGATTGAATAGGCCTAAGTTAGGTTAAGTATTTCCACTAGTTCCAGACCTTCATACTCTCTCGCACCCTTATATCCACTATCATCAGGGGTCCATCAATCTAAAAGGGAGTCCAAGAATTTGCAGGGGTCGTTCACCCCCTCTCCCCGCTTCCTAACCAACCATCTTTCTACGGCCGTTGTTTCATGGAACTTCGTACACAATGACTCTCCTATAATCCTTTACGGAGACAAGACATGTCGAAATGATAATAACACCTCTCCTTTACTCTGGATTCACACATTCGCCGAAAAACTAGCGCAGAACATAAACGTGGTCACGTGACAAGCTATAAGCCAATCACAAGATCTCCGCTTAATCGACGCGAGCTGTTCTGCTGAAGTTCAACTGTTCTCTACTTTGTCCGCTCTGCTCGAGAGGTTAGGCACAGGAGAACCAATCAAATATCAAAACCCACCATTTCAACTTAGTAAGCATGCGCTGTAGAGCTAGAAGCGAGCAGACAGCTTTGTGAGATTTGTAATAACTCGTTAATGTAAAGCGTGTGTATTGATGTATTGGATTGTGCCACGACACAGCATTATAGTTTGGAAACAACCATCGGGATAATGATCTAGAATATATGTTTATCAACTAGAAAATAAAATGTGTTGATAATCAGCTGTTTTAAAGCGTTGCGATGCATCATGGATCAAATTAAAGTGTATGAATTACTGCGCGGATTCTGCTTTTTATCTTTCGGCGAGCGTGTGAATCAAGCTTTAGGTCGTCGCCAACCATATCACTGAAGTCCAGAAATCATGAGTTATTTAAGAAGCGGTTTTATTTTTAAAATATTATGCTATACGCTAAAATGTAGGCTAAAAGGATTGACTGATATAGCCCTCTAGATCTAAACCCCTTTATTTACAGTTTTACAATTTAAAAAAACAAACATCAAAGATGATAAATTTACCTCACTTTCGACTACATCTACAGGCGTACTACTGAGGGTGTTTTTTTACCAAATGGATTACTACTATCCCTCTACGCAAATGCGGGTATACTTGATCTAAAAATAATCTTTCTCATCCCTAAAACCATTAGCGTAATCAGTACACAAGCGTGTAACCAAAACGTGTAGTAAGATACGGTACTAAAAAAACCTACTTTTAAGTGGGAAGGTGCAGTTTTAAGGTTAAAGAAAGTAGTTGGAATCATAGAACCAACTTGACTAACAAATAAGTCATATTTACTAAGGTCACCACAGATTTTTTTTTTTTCAAATGATAGAGTTTATTTAGTTGTTTTTAAGTTCAAGAATTGACAATCCCAAAAGTAGCACCACAGCGTAAGGATATGTCCCTTCACCTCAACCATTTACATAGATTTTTGTTCGTGCATATCTTCTGTGCTTTTAAGTTGGTACTCAGCGGCCAACAGCGATGAATATTTGTTAGGCGCCATTTATCGTACGGGCTAGACAGATTATTATTAAGAGAGACAAGGGAATACGAAGGTATGTATAAGAACAAAAAAAAAAAGATATAAAAGGACTAGATAACAATACGATGATGAGGGAGAATAATGCTTCTTCTCTTTTTATTTCTTTTTTCCTATTTCTATTCTTTTTCTACCTTGAATGAAGAGATGAAGCCAGTGTCCATGTTCTTCTCGGAGAGTGAAATCTACATATACTGGTTCTTGAAACGCCCTCTTCAGATGCCAAACAGTACTTGAGTGATAAACGTAGCTTTGGACTGATTATATTTACACATAGTTTAACAGTGCCATTCACCTATCGACGGTCGAATATGTAGGGGGGGGGTGATTGCGGATCTAGGAGACAGATTCGACCTCTGGCTGGGGCAAAAGTTTCATTAGACTTTGTTTGTGTAGGGATCAATAAATAATTTAAGAAAATATTAACCCGTATTATAGAATGAAGAGAGGATAGGATAGGCGTTAAGTATAGGTCATATGTGGAATTCCACCGCAAGTGCACACGGCTGAGATTTTAACTTCAACTGGTACAATTTCCTGTCAATAAGGCTGCCTCATAAACTGTTATCTTGTCCTAGGCTTATATGTTTATTCGTACACTACGTTTAGGGTGAAATCTTACAGTCTTAACATGGTGGGCTCCACTATGGGGTCATCAATAAACCACGTAACGCTGCTGAGAGGGGTTTATGAATTTCTACAAGGTGTTATGTGGGGGGAGGGTGCGAACATCACAGTGTTATCAGAGATTATCACAGATCTTATAATTATATACTATTGTTGAAAAAATAAAATATTGTTAATGCATAAAAATAATAAATTAGGGTTATAACATTCTTTAAAATACTTAATTATACTCAGTATTTAATATATATTCTGAGTAGTATTAAATGTAAAAGCTTCCCTATAAAATAATGATACTCACTATTGATGTAAAAAGATACGTAACACAGGTTTGGAGGGGAAAGGGGTCAGGCTAAATGTCTACTTGGTGCTACATGGAGGGGAGGAGGGTCAAATAAGGTAGTTAAAAGCACGTTGTGTTTATATATGACTCATATGGTCCTACTATATAGGTTGTACCATAGTGTAAACAAGCTATGGCTCTTGCAACCATTTCAAATTGAATGACGTGTACACAGATATAATCCATTAAACTTGCAAACTGTCCGTTTTTCTGTGGGGTGTCTATCGCACTTTGTCTCAACGCACAGTCGTATCCATGGGGGTAGAAGTGTTTGAGGGATTAACCACCACCAACCCTCTTCCTACTTCCACCAGAATGAAAAATAATATAAAATAATAGTAATGGTAAATGAAATTCAAGTTAAAATTAAATAACTATTATAAATCCATTCACATAAAAATAATAAGTTTTGTTAGCTAAAGAAATCTGTCAAAAATATTATGTTCTAAGGAGTGACTCAATATATACTATATTAATAACTTTTGTATAGTTTTGAATAAAACTTATAAATCAATTCAAAACCTTTTTTAAACTTCATAATTATTTGTTTTTTTATTCAAGCAATAAAATAATAGCCGGAAATATTTTTTTTTTGTTTGGTTAAATATGTTAGTTTGGTTTTTTAATATGTGGATATATTATACATTATTTGATTTCAATTTTTTTCACACCATCTAACTACTACTCTAATATTTTTTTCCAAATCTTAACAATCCCTCCCAAGCCACTTAAACTCCCACCCCACCTCCTCACAACCCAACCCGCTATCACTCGAAACCCGGTAAGGTCAGAGTTTTCTATGGTTGCATGGTATAACTCTCACATCAGACTTGATTTCAGGTGATGAGGAGTCTAGGGTTCGAATCCTGGTCTGGTGTACTGTTGTGCTTATTCATAAATAGTTTCGTGGCCTTTGGTTTGCATCAATAGCTAGGAAAATTAGAATTTATGTAGCTTACAAAACTTACAATACTTAATTAGAATAAAATATTTGGGAATAATGAAACATACTATTTTTTTTTAATTTCTGAGTTAAAAACCTAGTTTATAAAACATTTATTTTAAAAAATTGTTAATTTTAATACCCGTGTTAATAAAAAGTTTTAATCTAAATAAATGTTTGGGTTCTTTAATAGAAGAACAAAAGTTGATTTCTAGTAATTAGCAAATTTTTTTTAGGGAAAACAAAAGATTATATTGACTTTTCACATCTTAAACTAGGATTCGTCTAAACAACTTTACGTAACTAGAACACTTCAACTAAGCAGTTTGAAGAATATTAATTTGTGAAAACATCCTTGTGTTTACTGATACAAAAGATATCTACGGATATAAGCCTTTTCGGTGTATTATCCTCAGTTTTGGCTGGCAAATAACTGGTTCGTAAACGTCTCTCATCCTTAGCGTTATTGGTCTAATTTTGACGGTAGACTATAATCATCGATTAAAGAATTAATCATATCGATTCATCGCTACGATTTTTAATTGTTAATCTCGTCCGCATCATGTTTTTTTTAGCACCACGTCTTTCTACTCGTTTGGGCTATACGCTTATGTACTAATTACGATAATGGTTATATGGATTAGGAATGCTATATTCAGATGAAGTGCACCCACATTTGCGTGGAAGACAAGTTTGGAAAAACACCCTCAGTACACCCGAGCGAGATTCAAACCTCTATTTCCCAGTTATCGACAGTCTAGTTTAACATTGGTGTACGTTGCATATTGATTGATCCTCTTTATCGCTATGAGAGTTTTGAAATCAACATTGTAAAACTATGAGTTAATATCCGTCTGTAAATGACGTACGAGAGGTAGCCCAAATTTTGCAGTCACCTATCCAAGGACATGCACTATAGACGTAGTATCGTTTTCCCTCATCTTAGCATAGACGGATACAACCCAAGCCCATCGATAACGTTGTGAATACTCGTGCATCCTTTGTTCAAACTAGAGTTAGGTATCATATTGACCAGATCAGCCTGCAATATCACTCTCAATCCTTGCATGTTAACGTGTCAAACGCAGTCTCGCTAGCAGATCTCACGTCAACATAAAATCGAGTTCAGCTTCAGCATGACCCTCCCTGCTGGCTGGCATGATAGTGGAAGCCCTGAAATATATGATTTACCTTCCGGTAACAAAACTAGCCATAGAACCTATCTCAGTACGATTCGTCAATGAAAGAGGAAATATCATCAACTTTAGATAAGAGACTATATCGCTAGGCATGCGCATGAAACGAGTAGTATATGGGACTCGTATTAAAACTAGACGACTCCCTCTTCTTTCAAACATTGAGAGGATATCTGTAAGGGTGTTAACATCTGCCAATAAACTTTATTTACGACGTTTGGGTTACTTGCTTCGAAAATAATGGATGACGCTATCGATACATAATAATTATCGGAGACCCTTCCGGCTTCGATACTGCCTTAACCAGTTCCCAGTATTATTCATACTTCTTATTATTTCAGGATCATTATCTAACGGGAAAGAGCTGAGTAAATATATCCAGCAAGAAGATGTTGTATCCCAGAGTGATAAGTTCCAGGAACTAGAGGATGGGAACGTTTGATTCCCTGCAACTTTAAATCCTTGATAGGAATCTCGAATAATGGAGATATAAGATGAACTTGTACTAAATAATATGATAGATTAGATATGGATTGCTTCTGATGTACTGTACATGTAGCTTCAACAAGAAATACAGAATAGTAACGTTGGGAGTGAGAGAGCTTAGCTGCTTCTTCTAACTGAATCTGAATATGATTATCTGATTGCCTTGAGCTCAATTTACTGCGTTTTTATGTCCCTCTTTTTTATTTATAGAATTCCCATTTTACGTGGTACAAGTGGTATAACCGTTGACTTATGGAATATCAGGGGACAACATGTGACCCGGGTAGTTTCCAATGTCTGCTCTTAATGGACCTAATTACGCACTTCAGCTAGGGGCTATGTTTAAAGTCACGTAGGCCCAAAATATATATGATATATACTACTTTAACTTTTTTCATACCTATACCCGATTATACCTTAGTCACACCTTCTTGTATTACGTTTACAAGTTATCCAATACACCTTAATCATTATATTGATTACTATTAATTACGTGGTAGTCCATCTTATTCACTTAATACTACCTAAGGTGCTAGCTATACGAAAAAGGTTTGTGCACGCTAACACATCGTTCACTCCTTCATATGAAAGGAAGACAATTATTAAATAATGGACTTGCTGGAAGTACCTCGAGACTAATAAATAACGAGATAGATAACCTCTTTTCGAGAATCACCTACGTTATTAATGAGGTGAAGGTTGATCAATAGAGAGATTTAGGCATTTTGACTCAGCTCAAGCAATATCTATCAACGTGGAGAATGTAAAATACGTACATTGAAAACGTTGGATGAAGACACGAAAGTCTACGTGGTCATGATGCAACTGGTATCTTTGACGTATGTATCGCTCTACGTTTTGTTTTAAAATTCGTCGAAGACTATTCTTTCGTAATGATCAATGCTAAATAAGAACTTGTGGTCGTTAGTCTAAAATCGTACTTAGTAAAATTTATTGGCTCATGCCTCATATAAAGACAGATGACCTTAATTGACACAATCTACTAAATTTCACCAAGAGTGGACCGAACATAGATATACCTTTCTGTATATGGGAACTATAAGAGTACCTTAACGTGCCTGCCTCCATGCAAAACGGCTGGATGGTGAAAACTTCCACCTTGCTGGTATGTTCGACTATTGTCGTCTACGAGCTTCTAGCCTCTAATTCCTTCCTGTATCCTTACGAGCATAAACTTGGACTTAACAAAAAACTATTATACAAATTGTAAGAGGACTATGCCAATTTCCAGACTTTATATACGGAACGAGCTCTCCCTTACCGCTAATTGATCCTACTACATTCAAATCGCATGCACCCATAGTTGTTTTTGACGCTAGTCGTCAGCAAGATGCTCTCAAGGACGGTATGGTAACTTGTTGTTTAACGTTCAGGACGGAATAAAATATCCACGCCAATGCTAAAATATTGTCATCATTCACGATTGTATAGTCCGCTACAACCCTTCAAGCAATTATGTCAGCAAAATGGCTTGAGAAATAGACGACAAGCAACTTATTTCTGCGCATTATATTGATCGATGTGTAAGGATACTAGGGAGTTTTCCCTTTCAACGAGATAGTCACAAAAAATATTAACTTTCTGGATCAAGCTAACTATTCGTTCCTCCCTCCGTTCGGTATAAATTATCTTTCTCTTCGTTCTATTCGTGGAGTAAGAGTAACGTTGAATTGGTAGCTATTCATCACCATGGACTGTCTTGGTAGGGTGAAGATAATCCCTAATCAGATCCCGGTGCGTTGATTGTTTCTCATCTGGAGCAGGAGAAGTGATCGATGTCGACAAGATTCATGATCTATAATAAAGGAACAAATAGAATAGCTTGGTTACAGAGTATCATCACCAACAGTAACACGTATATATTTTCCGAGATTGAGGAACTTGGTTTTCCTCTTTTGAGAAGGACTAAAACCCAACACAGTGTAGGAAAGTGACCCAGTCATTCCATTCCAGGACTGCTTATGCGTGCGCTACAGAAATGTCTGGTTCCTTCACGAATAGGCTAAGAGTTTTAAGACTGCTCGGTCAGAACGTTTGTGATTGGACCAAGAGAGTGATATGGAACTATACGGATTTGGTCATCCCTTACCTGTTACACATCATCATTCCCATTAAATAATGCAAACATTTATTTGATTTCAATCAACTGTCGTGTTTCTGCGGACCATACCAGTTGGATACTGTGACCACCGCCACTAAGGAAACTTTCGACTGGTGTCGTCATCACTAAGTCTAAACCAAGGCATTAGCTAGCTACCAACTAGACATATATTGTTCCCCACCACCAGCAAACAAGACTAAATGAGCTTGATACTCAAACCACGTGCTCACCTGTGTGGCACCTCTAGTATACAAATGCTTTTGTATTTTTTTTTAAAGAAAATTAGAAGAAGACTTTTGAATTTGAAATATTTTTTTAAAAATTATACCATACAATAATATAAAATCCTACGTTGGTAAGGTAGTCATTTTTTGGAAAATAATAAAAATTAATTGTTTTTGCCTTTTCTTTTATTGATATTTTATTAATATCTCATTTTATATTCTATTCTATTTTATTTGGTTCTATAACAATATGAAGAGCTACGAGTATATTATATAGAACTATTTTCTACTAATTTACTCCCATTATGTAGCATGCTTTTTTACTAAACAAGGAAAAAATATATTTAGCAAACATTAATTTATAAAATACTAGTAAGCTTCTAGGAAGGTTTGTTTGGGTCTATTTTGAGACATTTTGCTTTAGCCTTAGCTAAAATTTAGACTACAAATTATCATATTATTATTACTGGTATTTAATATATTTTGTTTGGTAAAGTAATAATAATTTTGTTCTACTACTACTACTACTACTACTACTACTACTAGTAGTAGTAGTAGTAGTAGTAGTTTATTGAACTGTGATATAGAATAGTAATACTGTCTAGCTACAAAGGGTATGTAGGTGAATAAGTTAAGTACTTGATTGTATATGTATATCTATTTATAATATTACTATAATTATATTTTTTGTATTAATATCTATACGCTTTTTAGTGTCGCCCCGTGGGAGCGCAGAAGTCCCCAAGGGGTTTTGAATAGGAGCCCATGTTAAGGGAATCTTTCAAAATGGTTTTATGTTTAGCTGGACAAAAAGAGGAATAGTAAAAAATCCTTTTAAACAAGGGTGGTATAAGCACGGTGGCGTTTTGATTCCAGAATGGTGTTATTGGAGAGCAAAAAAGGTCCTATGAGAAGATTATTTTCTCATGGTATTGTTGATAATCTAAGGGCAGAAGCTCCAATAGTAGTTTCTTGCAACGTAGTCGTGAGTGATATCCTAATATTTTATTCTTATTGATTTTACTACGGCTACTTCCGGCCTCCTAGTCTGGTGACATATGTAAATTTATTTTATCATAGTATATATAGCAGACCAATATGAATAAATTAAACACAATGCAATAAAGATCCATTATACGATCATAATCAATTTAATTTGTACTAAGCATTCAGTAAAGTAACACACACTATCGTAATAATAGGGGATGGTTGCACATTAAATTGATTAAATAATAGTGACATAATTATTAGAATAAGAGGAGCGTTACAAGATGAATTAAAATTATCAAGAGATAATACATGAAAGATCGAGGTACCAACCTATTAAATAATAACTCACTGATGTAATTTTAATGCGAGATCTGAACACAAATTTTATGAATTTAAAGTTATTTTATAATAGTCTAGTTACTTTATGTATGTACTAACCATATAATTGTGGGAGGACAGATTCAATCCGCTTCGACTGTAGCATGTCAATCAGACAGATTGGACAGCTACAATTAAATATCAATATTTTAATAATTTACGAAAGAAAGAAACAATGTTAACATATTTAAAGAAGTAATCTACCTCAAAGTTTATTTCCGTTGACTAGATGCAGTCAAATAAAATTACGTATCTCCCTAAATTGAAACACGTGGTTGTTCAAAAATATTGTCTGTTGACAAATACTGTAGCGGATGTCAGGGAAGAGGATTGATATTATCATATTAATGAATAAAATACCTTAACGCATGCCCTTTGCCATTGGATGATGTCGAATAAAGTTACATACGCTTGCCATGCTGTCTACAAGAAAATATAATAAAGGACGTCTGTATCACAAATTATTCTAAAAATAATAACTGAACCTAAAGAACATAATTAAAACAGATATATTTAAATAAAAGATGCTTTAGTATCTACTCACCTTTTCAAGATGCCCTTGGATTTATTTACCACGTGTGAGAAAATAAAAAATTATTCAATGATGGCTGCCACACGCTCTATCGTGACTACATCTGACAAAACAAATGAAGTGTATCTCGAGATCGACACACTGACCTACTCCGCGTCAGAAAGGACTGGTGGCGATTCAAGGAAACATGTTTCCCCCTTATCCTGCAAGCGTCGGTCTATGGTTCACTCCTCTTTCCCCCCGCCTTCATCCTTATTTCTCCTTTCTATATTCCTGAGTTTATCACCCTTTTTGCTTTGTTCCGTTCGTATCAGACTTGGGACTATAGAAGTTTGGGCCGTCGGATCCACCGCCGCCATGGACAGGATGACGGACTTTGATCAATTAGGTATCATGAAAAAATCAACGAGTCCTTATGACTTAGAATCTAGTTTTTGTTGTAAAAAATAGACAATGTCTATTTGGACGTATTTAAGGTTTCTGTATATCGTCGGAGACGATTTTCATTTGTTTTGATAGTATGTCGAGTTGACAGTTAACCAACTTCAAGTCTTGTTGACTTCCAGATATAAGGGTTTATTTTATTGGTTAAATATTGTTGTCTCCAGAATGAAGGACAAGTCTCATTATTACTAGTTTCATATATTGTAAACCAGACCTAGAGACTATGTTGCTCTGTATATTTATCATACAGTCTTTACGTTAAGAGCCTTTGGCTTGGAATGCAGTAATGTCATAGTCAGAGACTTACTACATAAGTTCCATTTATACATTTGAGCTAATGTTTCTCAGGACGCCGTGAACGTCATGTACACCTGTTTAATCTTTGGATGGCTACAACCAGGCTGTCTGTCTTGTATTCCATATCTCAGTTGAGTTGATGGAAATCTTTATTTTGTGTTGGTCAAGTAGTCACGCCTCTCGTGTGGTATTAGCTTCTGTGAGCAAACCAGGGAACTGCACTAGAGTCATAGTGAAGTTCGCGCAAATAATACCTTTTTCTTTGCCTGGTTTTTGAGCCCCTATTGTGTTAGTGTTGCTCTTAGTGTAATTAAAATTAGATTTATTTGTACTATTGAATGCTTTGGCAGTACCGTAAGGGAAAGAGACAAGCCATAGTACTATTTTATTGACACCTGTTTATTAGCCATCGACCACTGTAGTCAAGGAACTTTTCTATTGTTTATCATTATACAAAATGTTTTAAAGAGATTATCTTATAACCCAGTCTAGCAAAACTGATTAAGATTTATATGTATATCTTGTTCTATATTTTGTTATTAACTACTTGATTATTTTCTTCTTTAAGAAAAATTCATCCAGTAGCCCGGCTCCTGCACAGCCCTAGTATCTACAGCAGGATAATCAAATTCACAAAGTCTTATTATCTGCATCAAGCTTCTGACGTATAACCTTCAATATTATTGTAATCTTTACTTTGCTATTTCTGTTTTTAATAAATATAATTATTGTTTAACATAATTCTTTTTCAATATACATTGTATAACCTGTAGAACACAAATGCCTCAAACTGCGCCTGTAGCCAGGTTGTGTGTGTCACGACTTGCCAACACCCACATAAGTGTACATGGGGGTTAGGACGTCAACTTCCCCGGTCTAACTTACTGGTGATGGGTAGGACTCAATTTGAAAACCGGTTAGGTATAATGACGTTATATTTTCCTGACTGGCCTCTTAATCACCCTTCACACAAATTCCTTTCATTTCCTATAAATTTTAACTTCCTCATCCCTACCCGATAAGTGTATTGTAATTAAATGTCAATACTCCGTATGGGTAGTAAATCTCGATGCGCTACTTAGTAAAAACTTGCAAAGGTGGCTGTGGGGTCTAAGGCGTTAAACTAACATCCCATTTGCCCACCGATAATGAGAAACTATATCATCGCTAATCTCAAGAAACTTGTGCTCACCGAACTATTTTGACTGTTGAGTTACCTCTAGTCTTGAGTTAGCGGTGTTGCCACATTTTTTAAGTTTATTTTGATAAAAATACGTGAGGAACACGAACATTCGGTTGTTTATTTCATTGGACATTCACTAAGCCGTAAAAATGTTGCCGGTGCAGTGAAACCAGATGCCACACTTTTGGAGAAGGGGCAAGGAAGGAGACTGTGTGGTCTCTTCGGACACACCACTCACATGACAATTATTCAGAAGTTTTGCTTCAGTTGAAACCATATGTTTTGGAGTTTGCATTTTTAAAGAACTTAGACTGACCTTGTGTTTTTTTCTTAGTACTATAATAACCTACGCACGTGGCTGTTCTTGTTACTGACTCTTACCACACATTCAAGCTATACGCATATGTACTAATTACGTTAATGTGCTAGGGTTGAGAAAGATTTGATTTAGAGAAAGAGGATCAGTATTTGCGTCATGGGAGAGTGTAGAAACATTTAGGGAAAACAACCCTCATTACAGCCAAATGGGATGCAAAACCTAATGACCCATCTCCCTATCCTTAGCAGTCTATTCTATTGCGAGTGTGAAATATTACTCTAGCCGCATCACTCGAACTAAACATCAAGTTTGTTTAGTCTAGTTTTACAATGACGGGGAAGTTGAGACCCCTCGAATTACACCTAGATATACAGAGGGTGGATGATTTCCCACTCGCACTTCAAGTAAATGTATACTCCATTCACGGTAGGAATGTCTCTCTGAAAGGTCTTTTTTCCTACCAATATCCTACTATATAATAGGTTTCTGGTAGGAAAAAAGGTCTTTCAGAAAACAATTCCTACTGTGAATGGACTTAAGGTACAATATATAAACTATTTTTTTCTCACTCCTTTCCCTTTAGTGAAAATTTAGATGACCTTTACGCAGTAGATAAAGCACAATATTAAGGGCCCGGTCAATGGTCGTTGGAAGTTAAGAGTCGCGTCAGCGCCAGCCCCCAATTAACGGTAGCAGAAGAAAGCAATTGAGTTTTACTTTGTCTCGGTGGCTAAGTCAAATCTACAGTGTTGCTAGAGCTATCGGCACTTAGAGCCCACCTCTACCCTCCACCCTTCCAAAGAGTGGGCTTGAGTTGGCAAACAAAGCTCTAATCCTCTGCAACCTTTATCTCAGGTAAGCGGGGATTTCACGACCCGATTTAGGGACTCTAAATCGGGACCGATCGCCGTCGGCCCTG
>CABFVX010000057.1:0-11303 GCA_902151425.1 Timema shepardi
AAAAGTGTGGCTTAATTCTGGATTTGCAAAACGTAAAAATTGAACCTTCTTACCCTCATAGCTCTTGAATAAAAATAGTTAAAAATCAAGTTTTGGTGTGTAACATTTCATAGAATAAAACTCTTTTGAATGACGAAAAAAAAAATTTCTGGACGTATGGCCTTAATGGCTCTGGCACTTTTAGCTATAGTAGGTGGAGCCAATCAGATTAGATGGTGGCACTTTTAGCGATAGTAGGCTTAGCCGATCATATCGGCTTGTAGCACTAAAAGGGTTAATAAGGTCCCGGTTATTGTTAACAACTTTCTTTTTTACCCCAGCTTGCACCTAGTCGTTTTCTCTCTCATCTATTACCCTTTTCTTTACATCAAGTTAGACAGTAGTCGTTTGGTCCACACCAGCCAGTATTCTCGGTAGAGCAGTTGTGATCTTCTCGAAGGTGGGGGTGGGGAATTAAGGACCAAGAAAAAAGACAAGGTTGCTGACTTGCACTCTATTTTAAAAGTTGAAATAGTTATAGTGTCTGAAATTACATTTAAAGAAACGTTTGAGTTATAATTTAAATATTAAAATCGTTATAGCATCAGAAGATACTTTAGGGATGATGTGTTAACCGTGAAGACTGTGATCATGACTTTATATAGTGTACACTATGTCCATGATACTCTTCCTTTTGGCGTGCTCAGTATAACAGGTAAACCCGTTGTGAATCATCAAGATTGCCACACACCAACTTAGATCGGAACAGATCAGAACGGTCGAAATCAGAGCCCTACGAACAGAAACAAATTTTGTCCAAACACTGGTTCGGAATTCAGTTTATGTCAGTCGGAAGACAGCAACAAAAACTACAAATCAATTTTAGTGATTTGGTGATAGAGGGTGATAACTGTGAAGAGCAGGTAATGAGGATTGTTGTGTGCATTGCTGCCAATGTCAATGAAGAGGAAGAAGTGACTTTAAAAATACTTTAAATGCACAACATACAGTAACTGCAACATAAAATTTATGAGATTTCTTCCCAAGTTGGAAACAATGTTTATTAGCAATGTCATACATTATAAGTTAATTATTTGTTCATCCAAAGACATTTTTTAAATAAGCAAAAATTGTCAAAGAACCGGAAACTAACATCAACAAGTGTAAACTGAGCGTGAGTGTAGATGATGCAATAGTCCAATGCTGAGGACGCATGAGCATAGCTTCGAAATCCATCAGGATTCGTCAAAATATTTCCTCCCGGCAAACCAATTCGTTCCATTCAGATGTTGATGTTTCCGATACGAGCCAGTGTGCGAGCCCCCATTAAAATGCAGGTAGCCAAAAACTTTGAATACGTTCCAATCCAAACCAGTGTGCAGCAAGCTTAATAAACACTAAATATAACTATAGTGATGTTAATGTAAATTGTTATAAAGGCCACCACAGTGGACCATTTTTCACCAGTAAGCTCTAGGTACCAGTATCATGAGAGATGTGTGCGCGGTCAACTCACGTGACCAAGTTTCATCCCTCCAGTTCACAATCAAGGCAAATGCTAAGCACAGATAGGTTGTCTGTCCCGCACCAAACCTCCCCATTACTCTGTGAAACCGCAGGTGCAAATTGAAATATAACCCAGTTTCCGGGTAGAGACAAAATTATTAAAATAAAATAGTATGAACCGCGAATGGAAGTATAATTTTAACAAAGGCTTCATTAGAATGAAAATGACTTGAATGAAAAGTTAATAGCCTAAAAATGTAGCCGTTAATGATGTGAAATTTAGAAGATATATTGCTTACAACTTTGATCATGGCTTGGGCTACTTAAAATTACCATAGAGACCCACACTTTTTTATTATCAAACATTATTGCAAAAACAAAATTTTGTAAGGATAAATAAGGATTAAATTAGCCTTTGAATAGACAAATGGATAAAACATCCTAAAGGCTATTAAGAACACAATAGGCGTACAGTAGCCTCATGGCTTCTTTGGTGTTGACTGACAGCTCACAGCTGACTTCTGATAGTCAACATTTAGGTATATACCTAAATTTTGGACTATCAGAAGTGACAGCTGCTAAACACATGGTTTTTGCAGATCATATGGTTTGGCGTAGGGATATATAATTTGGTCTGGTAGCTTTTCAAAGCCGTCAACTGTCAGCTGTGAGCTGTCAGTCAGCACCAAAGAAGCCATGGGGACACTATAACTGGTTAAATAGCAATACTATATAATTAGGACATTTCCTCATTATAGTGACAATGCCAACATACAAGGTGATTTGTAATTGTATACAATAAAGTGGTGCAGTGGAATCTACACTGAAAGAGAAACAAAGTTTCATAACAACATAATTGGTTGACAGGGACTATTTTATCACTATTCTTAATGCGAATAAATAGAATGTCATGAAGGAACAACATTTTTGTTTATGTCTCAGATAATATTTACAAGAATAGAAGAGGGGGAAAAGAAGCAAAACGAAGCTATAAATATAAACTATTATAGTTATTTTAATATCTGATAAAAAATGAATGTATATAAATAAGTTAATATTTTAGAAAAAAGTTCTAACTGAAATCATATATATTTAATTTACACACCTTCTAAGCTTAAAAATGTAACCAAAATTATATTTTAATAAAGGACTTTTGTGTAGTTCATACACATAGTCGAATTGAATTTCAACAAAGTACCACTACTTTATTTTTTAACATAAGCTTTACAACATTTACCTGTAAAATATTATCAAATGCAGATCCTTTTATTTTTTCCCGACGAAATTGCCAAGATTGCTTCTTTATCGAGAGACTGACAAGGATATGGCAGACAGAAACTTCTATTATTCTGTAGGTTTTTTTTACTGATTTGTGTAGTGGAACAATGCACGTTCGTAAGTGATGGTCAAAGTGTCCACCATTGCATTCACAACACAGTTCAGCCCTCTTTCACCATGACTGTTGTGTTTGTTTTTTAAGATGTGTGGCATATCCCGGATCGAATTTCAAACAACCACAGTTGCATTCCACAGATGTTTCCTCATGTTGAGCCATCGGGAGTATACAATTCTCTTCATGTGGCCCTACAACTAAAGTTGTAAGGTGGGAGATCGAGAGATCAAGCTGGCCACACAAAAGGCTCGCCTGGGATAGTATTCGTCCAAATGGCATCTAGTTACACGGTCGTAATGTGCAGGGGCTCCATCCTGAAGCAGCCACATGTTCATGGTGTCTACTCAACTTGACCAATGAAGTTCCCAACTTTTCCCCTGATTTCCCCTGATCATTTCTTAAAATTTCAGACTCAACAGTAACACCCTTCAACCCTCCTTTTTTAAATTTATCTTTTCTGTGAAGTTTTAATATACAAATAAACTCTTTTTATTTGTATTAATATAGTCTACTAGGAATTATAAAATATATTACACAGCTACAAAAAAAAAGTTTGAATCTCATTATAATTTACTAATTTAATTATTACATTTCATACTTTGATTAAAATAACATTTTCCCAGATTTTTTATTGTAAATTACTAAATTCCCGACTTATTCCGGTTTTTCCCCGACCACTTCAAATTCCTGGCTAGTTCCAGTTTTACGGACGGTAGACCCCCTGCATATCCAGCTGCATTGCCAGTGGCATGTTCTCTAGTAGATGGGGGGGAGGAGCGGGGGGGAAGCGGTCAGCAGAAAGTATGATTAGTTTTCACCTCATAGTCAGTCTTACAAGTATTTCATATGATCCAAGTAGAATATCATCCAAGACTCTCGCCCAAACGTTGATGGAGAAATGATATTGCGAATGGAACTCCCAGGCATTGTTTGGGTTTGTGTCAGCCTAAATATGCTGGTTGAAGAGATTGACACTGCAATTTCTGGTAAATTATGCGGTGGTGCAGCAGCCACTCGCAGAATGTCCTACAAAATTCAAACTAAAGAGCTGGGTTCAATTCCTGCACAGGTTTCAAATGGAAGGGGTATAATAATTGGTCACGTACGGCTCACCATATAAAGACGTGTGTAATAGGGTATGGTGTGTGGTTAATCGCCGTGTAAGCTACTTGTATATGGTGAGCGTTCCACAAAATGCAGAATTATCTCTTTCACAGCAACGGTCTTGCGACGTCGTGGCCTACAAGCATTGACCACCAAAGGTGAAAATCGACCGGTTTCCCTCAAGCAATGATTCAGTATCACAAATATCCTTGGATTTGGGTGTCATCAGACAGAAAAACGTGCAGCATACATATGGGCAATTGAATTTAGTTCCTCATTTGTGTATTGGTCCCCCATCTTGCTGGCCACTTTCAATCACAGCTAGTAACTGAATGCGATGTTCCATGTCTCTGGCATGCAGAATTACGCAAGGGCAATGGTAGCCCGCAATGTGGCCATATCTTTTTAACGGAGTGGTTCCAGCAAAATGTTATGAGAATTATGGTTTCTTTTTCAGTGTAAATTCCATTGCACCACTTACAATTACGAATAACCCCCTCAATTTTATTATAAAACTAGTCAAATGTCCTTGGATATTATAACTGATGGGTACTTGTAAGTTTATACATGAATAAATGACTGTAATGTTTGAGAATAGTATTAAATTAGACAAATAAACTGGGGAAAATAAAGATATACACAGAAAATAGTTGAGAGCTTAGAGGCTAAAACCCTAACCACTTCACAAGCTACAATAATTATAGTTCTCCTCTGCTCTCCCGTCTTCCGCTACTATTAGATCAAATATGGTGACCTAATATGGACCTATTGATTATTTAGTTTAGTAGGTAAGCCAATATACACTAAAACAACTTTAATAAATAAAAAATTTACTTTTGTCCAATTATTATTATTATTAACCCATTCGGGTTATACACACTTACGCTAATGTGTAATGGCAGGGTGAATGTGAGGTAAAATAGAGGATCTACAGTAAAACGTGGAATCCGAACCACGGCGGAGGCCTGGCATTCCCCACATTCACAAGTTGTGATTAATACACGTCTTGTCAGAGGTGTAGGAAGGGTTTGGCAATCAGATGAATCTGTGCCGGGACCGAGGATTGAACCCCGGACCCCCAGCACACCTTACTCCTAGACCACCAGGTCACCCTTTTGTACAAGTAAAATGTTTTGAATCTACATCTAGCTCTCTTCGGAATGGAAGCTTTTTTTTGAAAACAATGTATGTATGTAAATACTAGGGATGTGCGAGAACAACTTTTTCAATTCAAGACAATATCAAGATAAGACTACATGAAAAAGTCTAGAGACTCAAGAATGAGATGAGAAATATTCCTTTGAAAATATAAAAATGCAAATTATGTTTGTTAAACAATATACTTAATAATAGTGCTAAAGTTCCTTTTGACATTTAAACTGGTGCCTACAATCAATTAACTTAAGAATTCATTCGAACACCTAAGATATAACATATACAAATTTCAAATGCAATTAATAAAATAGTGATAATTGCAATGTGTACCAGTACCTTTTATAATTTTGTAGTGTCACCAGGGATGTGAGTAAGTACACCAAGCCTTTGACTCAAGACTTTTTTTACTGTCCAACTCTAATTTAGACTCCTAAATAAATGAATAATGTACTGGTATATTAATTAGTGATAATAAATTGACAGACAGTAAAATGTTCCAATACAGATTACTTCAATGGGAGCTTCTTAGGTATTGTATATTTATATTTGATTAAATTTTTCAAGCCAAATTATAAATTTCAGTCCTAAATAATAAGAAACGGTCTAAAATATTGTTATAATACGGTATTATAAATTTTTATTTGAAGTCGGCGTTAGTACATTTTTAATGACTCTTGAATTCAAAGCCCTGAGTGTAACAGTTTATAATGTCAAAGTTTATTATCGAAAAATAATACAGTATACTAACTAAAACATTTCCTTAAGAAAGGCTGTTTTTGGAGAAAAGGTGTGGCCTATTTTTGGGTCTTTATCATATTATTAGAACTAATAAGTTCTCGGTTTAGTGTGTATATTTCTTAAGGAAGTTATTTAATTTTTCATTTCTTAAATTTTTGAAATTCATTTTCACTTTCGAGATGTTTTTTTTTATCTCAAAGCAAGATATTTCCGAGTCTTGAACACCCCTAGCAAATACTTTATAACCTAAAACGGAAAATGATGCCTGGGAATGGGAATCAAACCCGGGACTTTTGGCATACCAATACACAACTCATGGTGTCTACTCAACTTGACCAATGAAATTCCCAACTTTTTCCCTGATTTTCCTTGATCATTTCCTGAAATTCCCGACCAAAAAGTATGTCACATCCTTCTAACCTCCCCACCGTCCTCTCCCACCTCATTTTTCTACTAATCTTTTTTATTAAAAAGTTTTAAAATTTAAATAAACATTTTTTTTGAAATTTGTATTAACATTGTTTACTAGGAGTTATAAAATATATTACGCAGCTACAAACAAACAAAAATTACAGTTTGAATAATATTATTATTATTTACAGATTTAATAATTATTATATTTCATATTTTGAGTAAAACAACATTTTCCCGGAATTTTGTTGTAATTTACCAAATTCCCGGCTTATTCCCGTTTTTTCCCGATCACTTCAAATTCCTGAATGGTAGACACCCTGCTACTAGAGATCTATTCCAATTAATAGAGTTAGAAATATTATATGTAGTTAATGATTAAACACAATATACTAAAATTAAAATTTAGTACCAATATGTTGGTGTCGCAGTTAAGTTTCATGTAATAAATAATAGTTTCAGTGTTAGTATTGTATCAAAATTATCAGGTTTTTGCATCAGGTCTTACTATCAATGCACCTATTTTCAATTACATTAATAGGCTGGGACAAAAGAATGTAGAATTTAGAGAAAGTGAACCAGCATTTGCAATGAGGAAGAGTGGTAAAATATTTAATACAAACTTGGCTGGGATTTGAGTCACTCACATCTGTGTTGTCAATAAATCACCCTAGATAAGCTAAACATTTTGTCTGCATGGTCACTAATGCAAGTGATAAAATATTGGTAGGACTAATTAGACTATTGACAACTTTAGTTGGTGTAAAGGTGATCCATCTCTTGATTTGTCACTCAATGACCAGGGATACAAAACAATCCAGGTAGAGAATGTTTGTAAGTTTTCTTTTGAAAAACTATATTTTATATTTATATATATTTATAATTACATAAGATTCCAAAGAATATCAACCATTAAAATGTGTGTATTGGTTGGTCAAATTATATATTAAACATGGCTATCATAATTAGAGTTATGACACTCAAATCATCGATTTAATGGTATTTGAAAGATTCAAGATTCGTAAAAATATGAAAAAAAAGCAATTATGAAGACCATGGTTTAAATAAGTAAAAGGAATTATATAGATTTTTTAAATAATAAACAAATGGTGTATAGCCCGAACATGTGCTTATTATAATATATATTTTTATCTAATTATTATGGTTGAATGTAGGCCTAATAGATGTTTAAGCGTATTAGGAGTTTTCAAACTGACAATTATTTTGTAGAGATTGTTTCAAGGTAAATATTTTTCTTTGTAGGCCCTAGTTACTAACTGAATTTATATATATGAGGGTTAAATAAAGCTGTGTGTAAAAGTTGGATTAATTTTAATTCACTAAAATATTTACAATGTGTGTTGAATAAAGGAAATAAATAATATCACATTTGCAAGATATGAGTTTGGCATGGAAAAAAGCAAGATGTTCAAGGCGTGGTTGCTGTAAACTTGGGCTCTCTTGTGATAGGCCTACCCTGTGAAATAGGTGAATTAAGAAAATACTTTTTAAATAATTAATTTAAATACTATTAGTATATATAGGCTCTAGACAAATGACTTTTTTTGTAACCAAATTAAATTAAGTTTATTAATTATAATCTAACAATGTTTAGTAGGGTTTTTTTTATTTAAAGAAAGCATAACCATTCTTGACCTGACATCCTGACAACCTATCAACACAAATGAGATTCAACCCTTATTATTGCAGGACCTTTTGTTTAAAAAGTTATCTTTTTAATCAAAAAGTTTGGGTGGATTGAATATCCTTAGGCAATTTCAAGTTGAACACATGAGTATAAATGAGTATTTTTTCCTGTTTATGAACATAAACAGTTTAATGTGACTGAAAATAATCCTTTACCACAACTAGATGAACTTAACATTTGCTATAATAGCTGGCTAACACAAACAAGTCTTGAGAGTTTTTTTTAAACCTTTAAGTAATATTAGTAGAAAATGTTTCAAAAGCATGATACAAACCTAACCTTGGAGAATTTTTAAAGGGACAGACAATATGTCACTCAATGTTGGTACCTTTAATGTGGAATTTCCTATGCATTTTATGGTGAATTGTCATGCAAAAGATTTAGTTAAATATATTACAGCCAATAAAATCAATCCAATATATGTTGAAATTAAACAACTTAACATAACCTAACCCCAAACTAATTTTCTTAAAATTAGAATTTTTGATGATTTTTGAAATTGTATTGGAAAGTCTCCCTTTCTTAGTCTCATGATACCCAAAATAAAAGTTTTCAAAAACTGAGTTATTTATATCAAAATCTTTGGGAATACTCAACCTACCGGCATGGTCAAGACAGACGCATCAGTTTATAGAATCACCTAAATGGGATCCTTTCTTTCTTCAGATCGATGGATGAAACTGAAAAATTTGAAACTCATCCTTACCCGTTTCCAAGGTCTCAAGAAAGTTTCTTAACACATTCAATGTTGAATATAACGAGTGGTGCACACCTGTCTAACCCTAATAACATAAATTAACAAGATTTACTTTGCTTTATTCTTTATAAAACTCTGCAATATTACAAGCTGATAAAGTAACAAAAATGGCGATTAAGCACACAGTCGCCATCTATTGTTCACCTTCAGTACTTGTACTTGTAAGCTATGTTTTCTTCTGACATCTAACAGATTTTTATTGAACTATAACTGTTTGCAATTGTTTGTTTTAGTGAAAAATTATTCTTTGTTTTTTGACTATTTATAAATGATTTAAACAATAATATAATTTTGAAACTAAATAATTAAAAACCATCTATGTATCAAGTAGTTACCTACCGTGCTTTATGGGGAGACCAATGGGAAATAAATCCAATTAATTCCATAGGGCTTTATGGCCAATAGCATTTCTCCGTCATGAGGCGCGGTAAAATAGCGAACCAATCAAATATAATATAAAAACTCCCGGGAGGTAGAATACGAATTTTGGTATGACAAAATAATATATTATAGCATTTACGACTTAATTTTAAGCGGCCAAGGAAATCAGACCTTAATATTTAAAGCGTTGTAACCTTTGGGTTAAATTAATATATGTTCAACCAAATATCTGCATATGGTAAGTTATTATATAAGTTTTAAATTTAAATAAATAATATAACAGTAACATTGTTAGTTAAGAAATCCCAAAGTAGATTATTATGAATTTGTTAGTTTACTGAAATTCATACTGTTAGCTTGAATGACAGAACCAAGCATTCGGAATAAGTATATAACTAATTAACACTAGATTACAGTGTACAATCAACTCGTAAAACTAAAAGCATTCACACTTAACGGTTTGTATAGCATGCACATACCTTCAAGTAGGCTGTTATCAAACTGTCGTTGCTTATATTCTCGCAAACTTTAAGTACCTCCTTAACAAGCCTGGCCCTCTCATTCTTGTTTCTTTGCTGAATGATTTGCGACGTGTTCTCGAAACTACCATTAGAATAATTTACACTTGAAATGTTTTGTTTCCTATTCTCAGTGGCGCAGGAACGTTTTTATTTTGTGGGGGGGGGGGGGGGGGGANGGTTTTATAGGGGATAACATTTGTGAGATTTATAAAAGGCCAGGTAAATGTAATACAGCTGTCCCTAGTACTACGCGAGTGATTGGTTCTGATAAATAATCGCGTAACACGAAAACGCATAAAGGGAATCGATTTTAACATGGGTGAGATAGGGATTACTCCAAAGAAAAAAGTAAATAAAAAACTTAAACTTGTAAATGACTGCAATTTTTATTAATTTATCTAACTAGTACAATACTATAGGTAGCCTACATCTTTTGTCAATATTTAATCCCCTGAAATTTGTAAATAAATTCAACTTTTAATAAATGTATCTAATTAATACAACGCTACAGGTACACTTACTGTTAATCTTCATTCGCAAGAAAAATTAACTGGATCTGGGAAATCTGGATTATACCTCTCTTGCTCTCTTGACAGCTCTTGGTCTATTGAAAGTCCTGCTACGGTAAGCTCTTGCTCCCTTGAAGTCCCTTGGGCTGTAAGCTCTTGCTCTTGGAAGGTCCAGCTGGGATGGTAAGCTCCTGCTATATTGAAGACTCTTGCCTGACAGCTCTTGCTGTCGTGAATGCCCTAGGTCATTATACCGAAGATTTTCAACTTTTTTGATAAAGTGGTCAAGATTCAGCTGACGGGCAGCATTCTTCCTTTCTCTATAGAGTACTTTGTAGCAAGCCAAATAACTCAATCTTTCTGGCAACTATGGCTCTTCTACCCGTGTTAGGGTTGTTCTCTTCAATGATTCTAATTGCACTGTCAATGCGCTTAAACGATTCAGCAATTTGTTTTGTTGAAATTGTTTGATAAGCTCAACAACTTAGGGCTCTTCCTCTTCATCCTGTATGCTGTTCTCCACTTCTAGATCCCCAATGGTGAGTTCTATTGAGTGTAATTGGAGCAATTCATCCACATTTTCCTGGTCTACGTCCTCAAATTCAACATCTTGCTATGTTAACGATGTCATGTCTTGAATTGGAAAGCTCTTTTTCAGGATCAAAATCATTATAATCAGAAACTTCAAGCCAAATATGTTTCCAAACTTCCTTCATGCAAGACTGTTTAACTTCTGTCCATGCATATCCAATGTTGTCAATACCACCACCCTTAACACCAAACTTTATAGGAAAGATCATTGTCCTCAATGGAATGTGCTTGCACAAGGTCACTCCATCACCGCACAGAGTGACTACTAACCATGCTGGCTGTTCATTATTTTTTATTATTTCTTAATCGCGTTATGGTGAAAACGTGCAAAGTGATATCACATATAACGAGGGATACCTGTATTTAACGGTCCCATTGTGCATTTACTCATTTATTTTAGTCATGCAATCACATTTTATTTTTATTATGTTACCTTAGTGTGAACTTTGTATCTTGATTCAACAAGACCTTTACATTATCTAAAAGTTTTATTATATTGTTTGGGGGTGGAGGGGGTAAAAGCGTACTTTTTAACTCCCTCAATTTTTAG
>CABFVX010000057.1:11398-56881 GCA_902151425.1 Timema shepardi
TTATCCCCACATTAACTAGTACTTTCTATTTCCTTTATCAGTATTTTGTTTTGGTCTGCCCAGCTTTGTTATTATTATTATTATTATTATTATTATTATTATTATTATTGGCACCGAGTCTTACTACCCGTTCGGGTTGTACGCACTTACGCTAATGTGCAATGGTAGGGTGATTGTGAGATGAAATTGAGGACCTACAGTTTAACGTGGAATCCGAACCACAGTGGAGGCCTGGCATTCCACCACAGCTTTGTTGCCTGACTAAAGCCGGTCTCGCACTATTCGCGAATATTAACGAATTTTGTCAGGGTAGTGTTGAAGGTACACGAACGCCGAGTGGCGAATATTCGGCATTTTAGGGGTCTCACCTTGGGAGCGGTATCTTGGCACGAAAGTCGGTCTCTCACTATTCTCGAATGCGGATGTACGTTTCGACTGAATATTCACCCGAATGTTTGTACGAATATTTCGACCTAATATTTGTCCGAATGTTCTCCTACATTTGTCACTCAATTCTTTCATAAAACGAGTATTCGCCTTCTGTGGACCTCACACACTTCTCGCAAATGTCTACCCCGAATATTCGATCAAATCATTCCCTTCGGTGGTAGTTGGCTGCAAATGCACAATAGATCACGCAAGTGATGACATCACTGCTGTTGCTGCCGCAGTTATTTAACGATCGAGTGTATTTCATTGCAGCGTAATAAGTTCAGAAGATCCATAAGAAAAAGGTGGTGATGGATGGTATCACCCAAAAAGAGTAGGACAAAGCGTATTATGCATACACACATAAATATTATATAATTTTTTTCAAAACCAGTAAAAACGTATTATAAGGTTCTGGGTTTGTACCAAGTTTGATACAGGTTGTACCAAAGCAAACAAAAGTCGACATAGCTATTTAGTGTTAGCAAAACAAGTACTCTTCAAACTTTTGTTACTAACACATTTATTTTATTTAACTAATAATATAATGATTCAGGAAATGATGGACCTGCTGGTGAAGTTAGGGAGAAGATATGGATGGCATGGAGATTAACATTGAGAAGTCAAAATTGATGGCGATTTCAAAAAATGAAGAGCCACAGAAAATAAAAATTGGAAATTAGGAGTTGAAAAATATATAACAGTTCATGTGCCTGGGAAGTCTGCTGACAAAGAATGCATAATGCACTAAGGAAATTAGGTCGATGATCAGCGTGGCCAAGGAATTTTTCAACAAGAACATATTACTGCTGAATAGAAAGTTGAGTTTATAACCGAAGAATAATCTGATGAAATGTTACATTTGGAGCATCGCGCTGTATGGAGCAGAAATTTAGACTCTTAAGAAAATGTAAAAGAAATATTTGGAGACCTTTGAAAAATGGTGCTAAAAAAGACTTAAGAAAATCAGATGGACAAACAGGGTGATAAATAAAGAAGTCCTAAGAAGAGGGTGTGAGAAGAGAACAATTTTGGATGTGATTCTTCGGTGCAAAGCAAACTGGATTGACACATTCTTAGGAAGAACTGTCCTCTGCACGACGTCATAGTAAGAAAGGTTGAGGGGAAGAGGAACATGGGAAGGAGGAGGATTCAACTTTAGATGACTTGAAGGAAAGAAGAAAATTCTGGAAGCTGAGGCAGAGGACAGGGCTCATTGGTGGTCCAAGTTCACTGACTAAAGGAATACACCTGTACGTGAAACAAAACACATAATAATAATAATAATAATAATAATAATAATAATAATAATAATGAGGTATTTAATATATTACTACAAATTAGTGAAATATGTCAAAATGTCACATTGTCTTTAGGTGTTTAAAAGAGAAAGAAGGCAATACCCAAAAGTTTCCTTCTTTATTATACAAAACTGAGCAGACGACATCTCGGAAATTTCAGCTGCAGATATCCTTCCAAGAGAACAATGAATTTGACAATTTGACTTTTGACCAAGAATAAAAAAAATAAGAAAATCTAATTGACCAACTCAGATATGTTTTGACATTTAAATAGGTAGTTAGCTTACCACAAACAGTAAAATTCCAATAAAAAAAGTCAAAATAATATAGTTTTTTAAGTAATTTTTTATAGGATTTCATAGTTAACTAGCGTTTTTTAAAGATTAGATTTAATTTTGATTTATAAACATGTTTAAATATTATTAGTTTATCCAATTGGGGTTGTAGGATAAATGATAAATAATATTAAAAAATATTACCCTCAAATCTAAGCATGTGGATGACCGGCAAAGTTTTTCTACTTAGTTCGCATATTACAGTAAAATATTTTCAATGAATATTTAAAAAACAACAGATACTCCCTTAGATGTTCAAATGAATCCTAGGGTGTCATTACCATGATGGGAGGATCGGTGTTTGAATCCTGATATAGGGTTTTTATGAGGGTTTTTTTTCCATTCTCCTTTCCCACAATCTTTAATACACTACCTCTAAATTCGACCTTCCTCATCCTTCAAGGTTAACATCTTTCTGGGTTCAAAAAAAAAGGAAACTTTTTTTCAAATTGGTAAAAATAAAATGCAGGGATTTTTTTAGGAATAAAGATTTGGGAGTTAAAATTAGCATAGCAAAGATACAAATGCACTTAATCAAACATTTACATTATATCTTAAAACAAACATAGTTAGGCCAATGCCCCAGTCAACTTTTTCCAATCTATTCAAAAGTTCATCAATAATACCTAGCTATGTAACAATAAAATTGCGCACATGATGTTCTTAAAATTATGTTGAACCTTTAAAATAGGGTTTCCAGATTTTTTCTGGGGCAAACCGGGACAAAAAAAAAAATCAATTTCACTAGAATATTTACGACACATAAAATAAATTGCTTTTTACAGATTACAAAAAAGAAAACAGCAGGATTAATAATTAAATTTAAAAAAAGACGAGAAATAGTTTACTAATATTTGCGATACAATTTTGCATCCCTCATCTTCCACTGTCTTTTTGGCATGTTTAGACTTTAACATTGTAAATTAAATTAAATATATAAAATAAAGTTCAGAACCATGAAACAAACATATCTTTGGATTTATACTTACACTTTTAAAATGAAGCAATAAAGAACAAATTCAAAGAGAATGCAATCAATAAACTTATATAATAGATGGGGATTTCCTGAAATGTGTGGTATCTATGCATACTAACCTGACAAAAATAACGTTAATAGGCCTCCTATATCACCGATTGAGGAGTAAAAGATCAAACAATTGTTAAAAACCGGGACAATCATGTGTGCCGAAGTGGTCTTTCGGCACACTGGAACTATCTAAAAAGGGGACAATCCCAGAAATCTGAGATGTCTGGCAACCCTAGTTAAAATTCTCTTTATCTATTCATCACACAAACATTTTCCTCTTTTGCACACTCACCACTTTGAAAACACAAATAGTTTTTCTGAAGCTCACCCATAAATTTGTAGGCCTATTTACAATTTAGCAGTTTTCAGAAAACAATCATATTTACCCACTAAGGATGACATGATTTTTAAACTGACCGAATAAAAGATAATTTTAGTCTTAAATAATCTAATGACTGATGTATACTGTTTGTTCATGGTAACATCACAGGTCAAATTATTATTATTATTTAGCACCGTGTCTTACCACCCGTTTGGGTTATATGCTAAAGTACTAATTACAATAATGGGTTAAAAATGAGGAAGGTTGAATTTAGAAGAAGTGGATCCACATTTGTGTGGAGGGAGAGTGGAAAACCATTAAAGAAAAACCACTCCCAGTTTACTTGACCGAGATTCTAAACTCAATCCTCCCATCCTCAATAGTCTAGCTCAACACAATACCAGTGCGTTACCTAACTGTGCCACTGAGGTGGGTATCACTGGTAAAAAAAACAACAGACAATTTCACTTTTAAAAAAAATTCGCCCGAACAAATATTTTACTTCTCAAAAATAGGACATGTCCAGCCATACAATATATTAGTACATATGCACACAACCTGATCAGTTAGTTAAACAAGTACTAATAAAAAATAAACAACATGGCCCACTTAAATGAGGAGGTAAAGTGAAGATTTAAAATATTTGTATGCATTATATTTCTAGTTTTGTGATCAGTAGCTGTGCGAATTTCAATGAGTCTTGTATTCGGACACATATCCATATTTTTTGGAAGGAGGACGCAGTGAGCGAGGGGCTCGTGTGAGGTTCCTTTACAGCAGAAGATAAGAAATTATTTTTAATAATGACTTCCTCTTAAACTATAATGATCGCGGTTTTAGATGCTAGAATGTTATTTAACTCAAATAAGCTACTAAACTAGAGATTGTCAAGGAATACATAATTTAGTCATTGGTAATACTTTTCAGAGGAGGGGAGCTTAACCCCCAAGACACCACCTCCCCATTTGGCATGGTTACTTATAATGAATATTGATTTGGATAGTTCATTTAAGGTGGTGAAATTTCTTTCTATGCTCAATGTGGGAGTGTAGAGGATGCAAAAAAAGGGTGTCTTTGCTATTTTTTATAGAAAAACATTTTTTTGACCAAAATAAATAAAATATTTCTCCAGTATAAATATAGATTTTAATTTTATTCGCGTGGTAATATCAAAAGTTAATGAATATCTGTCGTGAGCACAATGGCATTAGATGAAAAACAATTTAAACTAAGGGAAAAAGTTGTTTGTTAAATTCAAAGACACCCTTGACAGATATTCAATAACTGTTGATATCACCGTGTGAAGAGAATGAAACTCTTATGTTTCCACAAAAGTAATATTTTATTTTATTTGTCTAAATTGTTTGCTATAAAAACTGAAAAAAAAAACCCAAAAAAACACTGACCTTTTCTCATATCCTCTTTCATCCCATCTAAAGATATTATATGCCGAAACCATCTAAAAATAGGTTGAAGAGAGTGTAGGCTTATTTTATGCTAGAAGCTGTAATTTTTTGTGAATAAGTGTTCTGACTAAAGTGACTTCAATAAAATAATCCAAATCAGTAGCTGTATGTTCTAAGGCAGGGTTGCCAAAAGTTCATAAACAGTTAGGGCCATCACACCTATGTACATACGGCGTGGGGCATGAATTGGATTCATAATTGTAATGTAAATCATATAAAAATACATAATTTAAAAAATTCAAAGTTAAATCAAAAATAACTTGGTGTGTAACTTACCGATTCACTTTCATCCACAAATTGTTTTAATGCTTGGTGATTTATTGTCCCTCCTATTTAAATGCAGTTATCAAGATGTTCATCTGTGGACCTGTCCTTATATTTGTTTTTCACCACCTTCATAATTCGAAATTGACTCAAACAGGAAGGGAGAGAAAAATGCCTTCACCCAGAATGTTACATATACTGTTTTATTAATGTAAGGTATTTCATCTGCATTTTTTGAACTGACTAATCATATCAGTGCACAAGAATTTCTATGAGCGAGAGCAAAAGGGCCTACCAATTTTGCCGGGAAAGGTATTTTCAAATACCTTCTAGGGTTCCGTTACATGCCACAATCAACATGGGACCGGCAGCTTTACTTCCCCTTCAAAGGGTGTGGTGCTACAGATTTTTATCGCTCAAGAAAAATTTGTTGGCCTCGATCGGGTTCAAACCCATGAACATCGGGTCTTGAGGCGAGCACTTTACCCCAAAACCATTGAGATTGACTGTAACATGATGATTATGATGATGATCTAGCAGGAATGCAATATCTCAAAATCACTCAGAATACTAAAGCTAATGAGAGTGTACATCATATTCTTTGATAAACATGATTATTGCTGGCTGCAGTTTGTTGAAACAATGGCCGACTAGTCCTTTGCTTAACCAGAGTCCTTTTGTATGAAGTAGGCCTCCATACTGGAAATTAATCTCATGTGCCAGGGCTTAGAGAAAGTTTCTATGGGTCTACTTAGCGGTGCTCTTGCATACGGATTACGGCCTCTACAGTTGCTAATTTAGATATGAATAATGACAATACCAAATAGTTGCCTATAGTTTTTATAATTATAATGTTGATGTACAAAATTGATCCAACCCCTTAGCTCAGTCAGTAGCGTGTCTGTCTACTAAGCTAAGGGTCCCAGGTTTGATTCTTGGCATGGTCAAAAAAATGTATCATTGGTGAAATGTGGGTTTACCCTTACACAGTGTTGAATTAACGGTCGGGGACTGGATGTTGTGTCTGTTCTAGTCTTAAGTTAGATTATAAGGAATGACAGGCTTAGCCAGCTGGTAGCGAAAAATATATGTCTTGAATAAAAAAAAACTGACCCAGACCATAGGCTGGAAACAGTAATAGATGTAAAGTAAATGTAAAAAAGCAAGTTTATATTTTTTAAACCAGCCTATACTATATAGTAATGGTATTAACCTGGGACACGCGTACTCCAGTGGGTATGTAAAAACATCTTAGGGTCTACAAAAAATTTAAAAAGATTTATTTAATGATTAACATTGAATAGTCAGTGCCAGATTTAGGGTTAGCCACAAGAGACCTAGATGTAAGGATTTTCAATTTGAGAGTGCAATTTATTTATTTTTGATATAGATTATAAATTATGTATAATTTGCATTATGCACTAACAACTTGGGGGGTACAAAGTTGAAGAGAAATTATATCTGAGAATACACGATTTTTTTTTCTTCAATACCACTGCTATATATATAAAAAACATAAGTAAAAGTGCTTCCCAGAAAGAATAAACTTCTTTTAAATAGCACCTAAAACAGTGTTTCTCAACAGGTCTGCGGCGAAATTTCTACATTATGTTGTTGTTGATAAAAAAGAAAAAAAAATTGTAATCAAAAGCAGCTTCATTCAATATTATTTTATAAAAAGAAATAATATGTTCAAATTTTTTATAATGTTTTAATTTCCCCTATCTTAAAATCAAAGAGTTGAATAATTAACGAAAAACTCAAACTTGTCTTTGCTTACACAAGAGTTCAATTCATGGTCAAATACACAAGCAAGTCTCTTTGAGCGTACCCGAGTCTCTTGCGCTGTTACCAACTCGCACGTTTAGTGTGCTACAAGGACTCGCGACAGCTAATAGTGTGCCATGAACAAATACAGGTTGAGAACTACTGATGTAGTCAACCATGGTTTCAAATTATTTTGACAGAGGACCTTCCCTTTTAAGTTGAGACCCTGGCCCATTTTTTTACAAGGCGCTTTCCAAGCCCTTGCATGAATTGATTTTTTTTTAAGGAGTTTGTGTTTGAACAGTGGACTTAACAAACATCAACTAGGAAAAATTAAGATAGGGCCAATCACCAAACGATAATCAGAATCAGATCAAGATATGATTGAGACCCATTGATTGTCAAATGAATGATTGGCAGCCTTTAGTGTCAATCCTTACTTTTAAAGAGGAAGCTGCCAAAACACCAAATCATTCATTATTTCACATGTAGAAAATGCTTAAAATTAATAAAAACAAATAATTAATAATATATAGTTTAGCACTGCATCTTACTATCCATTCAGGCTATACACCTATGCAATAATTACACTAATGGGTTAGAGATTAGGAAGGTTGAATTTAGAGGTAGTGTGCCCGCCTTTGTGTGGAGAGAGTGGGAAACCATTATGGAAAAAACACTCTCAGTAAACCCGGCCAGGTTTGAACCATGATCTACACATCATCGGCAGCCTACTCTTTTGCAAGAGTAGCGCCTTAGACCATGCAGCCTCAAAAGTGGGTCATTAATGCTCAAATAAGTAGAGGACATTAATTTATATTTTTAAATGTAACTGCCCTTTTTTTTAAATACATAGAGTATGTATTAAATTAGTTTTCAATAAATCATATCAGGATAGGCATTTAGGTGATTAAATCAGCTCTTAGAGAATTATATTTAATTATTTTATCTCTGCGTCTTAGTACCTGTTCGGGTTAAACACATACATTAATTACACTAAAAGAACAGGGATAAGGAAGGTAGAATTTAAGAAGGAATGTACCCACATTTGTGTGGAGGGAGAGTGGGAAACCATTTAGGGAAAACCACCTTCAGTATATCTGACTGAGATTCAAACACTGCTCCCCTTTCACCAACAATCCAGTATAAAATGAGGGTGATGCGTTAGACTAATTGACCACCAATACGGGTTCTAACAGAAACGAATGTATCAAATAAATTACAAATTTTAGTTAAGTTGCTTTATTTTAATTATTATTTAAAATATTGTGTGCTTCCAACAGATCCAAACATTCTACATAATATAACATTTAAGTAAGGCATACATGAAGAAGGCATAATAGTAGAGAATGTAATAATACATATAAATGGTAGACCAAAAGCAAACTGCAGAGCACAATGTCTTGTGTTTGCTGAACATAAAAAAGCTGATGTTTATTGTGTGGTCGGCTGTTGCTTTCAGTTTATCAACTCTTCAAGAAAATAGTTGATGATTAAGAGCCAAGATCTCATTCTTATTATTCATTTATTTATAAGTTAAGTTATCTCGATTCTTAATCAATGATGCCACTCTGAGAAGTACAAAACAGGAAAGCTCTCTTAATCTCAAACTATATTAATTTTGATTTATATATTTTAAAAACTGTACTTGTTACATTAAAAATGCACCAGTATTAATATTCAAATTTAGACAAAAAAAGTTTTGATAAAAAATTGTCAATCCAACAAACAACAAGATACAAATGTTGGAATCAGTATTGTGTTTCAAAGCTTATTTGATATTAGATTAGTATTTACAAAATTTAATGTTTTTAATTGTCCCATTAGTCAAATTTATTTTTCCAGCTGAAATATCCAGTTTAAAAATTGGTTTGTGTTTTGTATATATTCCTACAGAGGATTAAAAAGTGACAAAATTGTATGTACATATAACTTATGAGTAGAGCCCCGTAAAAATGTTGAGACGCGATAAAGCTAAAAGTGCCATACAAAGATGGAATCAAGTACTTTTTACTTTGATAGTTTTTAGATATTATTAACAATGTTTTTGAAAAGCGAAATAAAACGAAATTGTTTTGTTACACAAAATCCTCCTATAAAATTAAATAAAACCACGTTTACAGATAAAAAAAATCTTTAAATTAACATTAAATTAAGAAATAATTAAACATGCTGTAATATGATTAGTATTTTGGTGTGGTGTAAGCTAACCTTAGGCTACAAAATTGTGAAATATGCAGACAAACTTGACAAATAATTTTAAAGCAAATATATAAGGTTTCAACAATAAATATTAATTTTGCATACATTGTCTCAATGTGTAAATAATACTTAAACACCTTAGATAACAGGTAATTTTGAATAAATACAAAATAACACCTAAAAGTGAGATTTAAAAGACGAAATTTAACTAAAAATAAAACAATTTTTACAGGGCTTTACCTATGAGAGTTAAGACCATTGCTACATCCAATCGATGAGCAATCAAGCTAACAAGAATTGGATTAGTTATGAAAAAACTTTTAATGCTAAACAAGTCATGAGGTACATAAATGGATTGTAGCAAATAAAAAGAACAACACACAATATAATTTTTCACAATGAAACAAGAAACATAGTTCGCAATTAACACTCATACCAATTAACAAAGAAGGTTGTCTCTTCAAAGAAAATAGTTCATTATTGTTCAATCCCTCAAAATAGGTTTTGTTCTATCAGAATTATTTAAGGGGGAGTAGGAAACAAGCAACACAACTTCCCAAAAGAGGAAACAATAAAAATAAAGGGGGTGAAAACAATTATTTAAAATAATATTATTAATATTATAACTTAAGCAGGCATGTCCAATTGTTCCCCGGCTGGGGGCCACATAAGTTCTTAGGGAATTGGCTGGGGGGCCGTGCATGAGATTTATAGCACCTTATGCCTGGATATATTAAAAACATGAGACTAGTTAATTGTTTAGTTCAGCAATTTGATCTGGTGGGCCGCACAGAATAAACTCTGTCCGTAAGTGGCCCGTGGGTTGGACATGCATGCTTTAAAGGAATACTATGTTTGTCCTAATTTTCCTCCCACCTCTCTTTCCTGTTCACTTGTGTAATATTATTTTTGTAACACAAAAACTTAATATAAGAAGACGTTTTCCTTAAAGAAAAACACTTGTAGGAAATGTACCCCCGCAAATACTCCATACTGTTGTTCATAACTCTCCCCAACTAAAGCTTCATTAATATAACTTTAACAAACTTAATTTCCCTAATATCAAGAAACTAAAGAAATGTGGTATTGCCATTAAATATGGTGGCTTCGATGCTACCACTAAACTTAGTGCAGTGTAACACTAGCTTGGGTAAATGTAGTGTAATAATTTTTTTACTCATCATCAGTTTTCATGTAATTGATTTTCCAAGCCATGTGAGCAAATTATGTGCCTTATTCAACTACATGTCTTCAACTGGTAAGAAAATTTATAAAATTCAAATAAAAAAAGTTGACACATAGCTATCTTCAATGTGATGATCAAAATACCTTCAAAATGTTTTATGGGTGTATCCGGTAGCATACCCTATTTTCTAAAATTGTTGAGGGCTTAAGCTCAATTTAATTCCTATTGTTTTCTCTTTAAGGAAAATCTCTTTCAATTTGTGAAGAAGAAACCTTCTTCCTATAATTTTACTATTCAAGCCATTTGTGTTCACATTTTACATTTCAGATTAAAGTATGGGAGTGGCTGATAAGTGTATACTTACCTACTCTGTGGCAATAGGAATTCGAAAGTTCATTGCCGCACTTACAAAAGTACACCTGTCCCCCTATCTCAAGGATAGTCGAAGTTTGAGGGGTTTGAAATTTTTTTTATATAAGATAATCAAAATATATTTTCTAAATTATTTTTAGCACCGCATCTAGCTTACTACCTGTTTAGATTATGCACATATGTACTAACTATGATAATGTGGTAATGATGAGGTAGGTTGAATTTAGAGGAAGTATACCCCTCATTTGCATGGAGGGACCGTGTATAGCTATTTAGAAAAAACCACCTTCAGTACACATTACCGAGATTCAAATCCCAATCCTGTCATCAGCAGTCCGGTCTATTGTGACACCTTCATCACTTGGCCAACGAAGCTGGTAATCTCTTATGTTGATCATGTTTTTTATAAGATTTGGATTCAGATTTGTGTAGAAAATAAAAGTTTAGATTTAAGAAAAAGTGAATTTAACCCAGCTCTACTTTAAAAAGACTCAGCTTAAACATATTCCTTTGTATAACAAATTCAATCTAAATTTTTTTAAAGTTCTGTAATCTCAATATTACATAATTTATACCTAACAAATAGGTTTTAACCCTAAGCTTTAAAATAACATTAAAAAAAAATTAAATTTCTGCACACATATTTTAGTTGAAGTTAAGGTATCAAAAGATTAAAAACACCAACTACAAACTCTACGAGCATTTAAGTGAAGGTAAAGACATGTTATAAAAATGGGATACAATTGGCTTGAAATAAAATTAGTTACATTTAAATAATATATGCCTTTGGAGTATTGGTTAAGATCTTACATTTTACAACTTTTTTTTTGACAAAGAAACTACTGATTAAATGTAGAGCAGACTTTTTTTTTGTTGCAAGAACTTTTTTATTTTTATTATTATTTCATGAAACAGTAAAATTAAATCCAATCATGAAGTTTGCAGATGCTTTTGTGTGTCTCCTTTTTATATTAGCTTTTAAAATTTAGTTTTCACTAAACAAAATCAAAGCTAGTGAATTTTGCTAAAAACGAGTCTGCATAGGTCTATAATACCTTTGTAATCAGTTATTGCTTTCATCAGGAAATAAATATCTCAAATTATTTATAAGATGAGTAGTTATTATTGCTTAACAATTTTGCAGTGTCTTAATCAAATTTGTCTTGTATATATTAAATATATATAAACAGAGTGATCACATTTACCAGTCTTGGATAGAAATATAAGTAAAAAATATGTTTGTGCTAATGACATAAGAAACTTCTTTCTTATAATGGAAAGAGTTACAGATCTTTGCAAACAAACATTTCAAATGCAGTCAGCAACTAGTAAACTATAAATAAAAAATTGAAGTAGGTACTAAAGTGTTACATGATTATTTACAAATAATTTGTAAGTGAAAAGGAATACGATGTTTAAAAATACGAATGAATTAATTTGGAATTGTTAGGAGAATAGGATGACAAAGACTCCATACTTACCAGGTAAACTACAATCTCACAGAATAACACTATATCAAAGTACATCATAATATAATCATTCTTATGTGCACCACATTTTACTACCCATAAGGGATAGTGACATATTTACACTTGGGGAGGGGGGTGGAGGGCTGGAGGGATTAGGAACGTAGAATTTAAGAAGAACTATATCCACATTTTTGTGGAGAAAGAGTAGGAAAAAATCAAGAAAAAAACCTTGGCCGTGGAGTCAGAATCAGAATCAATTTTGGGTGAAGTTTGAGTTGATAAAATTGTACAGACTCCGGCTTCAAAATAAAAACTTATAACATTATATGGTAAAAATATCATTATAATTTTATACTTTTTGTATTATTTAGAACCAATATCTGTAATTTGGATTGACAAATTTATTTAAATATACATTTAAAATGTCAAAGAAGCTTCCCATGAAATTGTCTGTCTCGGAGAATTTTACTGCAGTTAATTCGCTATTACTAATTAATATACAGAAGCCATTTATGGAGTCTGAGTTGGACGGTAGAAAAATAGATGAGTCACAGTATAAGGCTTAGCGTGCTAGCTCCATAGCCCCGAAAAAAACCCATTCTAAGTAAAACCCGGCCACAATTTGAATCCCAACCCTCCCATCACCAGCAGCTCAGTACGTTGCGATAGCCACGTTTTAGAACATGTGACCAACCATGCGAGTCATATAGAAGTACAATTCAACAGTATCTGTACTACGGTGTACGAACTAACACATGAGATGAAGGTAGAAACAATTACAAGAACCAAAAGTGTGCGATGTTCAAGGTTGTGAAAACTAGAGAAAGAGAGATCAGACTAGGAAACTAGATTAGGAAGCAAAATAATGATGGCGGATTGATGTCAAGGCAAGCAATAATTGACAGGATCGTACAGTGTTACCCTGCCATTCACTTCAAAACTTGATCTCCAAACCAATAATCAATCATCCATTACATTAAATTGGTGTGTGTGTTCAAATGGATAGTGAGGGGGAGGTAACAGTTTACGAGTACAGACCTGCCGACCTGAGTTTGTCCTGGCAACAGCCCACAAGATGTTACTGATAACTAGATATAAAAGGGTGTAGATTAAATATGGGAAGTGTTTCCTTATGTAAAAACAAATACTATGCTATTTTGCAAAAAGTGTAGAATGATTGAATGAACCATAACATCTAAAAGCAGTTATAATTTCATAAATCTTACCAAACACTTGAGCTTGGAAGTCAAGTAACAAATCAGTGGATAAACATAATGATTTGAGTGAGGAAGTGGTGATGGTACTGTATATTAATTTAAAAGGGGATTTTAAAATTAGGTGTATTTCCACTGAAGGAAATCTCAACTGTAAAATAAAAATCAAACAAACACCTTGATATGTTACTCTGTGATACTAAATTTTCCATGGCAATTGTAAATAATTTGTCTTCATAACCATTTTTCATTCTTAATTGAAATACGAACTTTAACACATTAGAATGTTTATCTTTGGTTTATTTTCAATATTAACACAATACAGACATAAAAAAACATTAATTTTTTTAACATCAATATGGAGTGCAATTAAAACTTAAAAAGTACATAACCAATAAAATAATATTTAGTAGAGATTTAGCAATATCACATTTTACAGATATTGATTCCAATTTATGGCTGGATCTGACCAAAACTTTTTTTTGCTCGTATCTTGTTTATTAAGGATCAGTAATGTATTGATAGTAAATTTCAATTTTTAAATAAAAATAACGGGTAACCTTGACTAATATGTGTTATGTGGTTTCCTTAAGCTTTTATGACAGTTGAAAAGCAACTTTGAAATGGCTCCAGGTTCATCTGCCTCATGATCATGCTATATAACTTTTAGCAAGTGATGTAATCTAAAAATGTATTTATTATTATTATTATTATTATTATTAGCACCGCATCTTACTACCGTTCAGGTTATATGCACTTATGATAGCCTAATGTGTAATGGTAGGGTGATTGTGAGATGAAATGGAGGACCTACTGTTTAACGTGGAATCCGAATCACAGTGGAGGCCTGACATTCCCCACATTCACAAGTTGTGACCAACACACATCTTGTCAGAGGTGAGGGAAAGGTTTGACAATCAAATAAATCTGTGCCAGGACCAAGGATTGAACCCCGGACCCTCAGCACAAAGGTCTGACACCTTACCCCTAGACTGCCAGGTCACCTAAAAATGTATTTATTTGTTGGTAAGATGAATGAATATAGATTAACTTTTGAACTGTCAGAAAAGGGCTAAGTTAGCATGAGCCAATTATATTGGTATTAGTTTTACACAACTATATAAAGACTTATATGTTAGTGATTCATCTGTCTCACTTGTCTTTTATACCAGCAAAGTTTTACTTAAGCTTTACTAAGCATTTCAAGTCAAAAAATTGAACACAAAAATAAATCTAACTTAAATAAAATGGAAGTTTAAAAGAACATGTTTTTTATTTACTCTCCCCACTAAAATAACATGTGAAACAAATTGATTTCCCACTAATACATTACAAGTCCACAAAGTTTTACATAAATTGTACATGATCACATCAACAAATAGTTTGTTAAAAAACTAATAGATAGAGAATATATCTCTGTAAGGAAAACCTCTTTTTCTTAGGTAAGTATTATGGAACAACAAATACAGAAGAACGCATCTACTGCCTAGTAGTGTTCTTGTGACTTTTAAAAAAAGCTACTAATTTTCAAGGTTAGCTTATTTGAAAACAAAATCTCCTTCTGGACAATAACTCTTTACAACACCAAAAAATTTTTCTACATTTAAAACTACGACAAGAAATTTTCAGTGGCTGGAAAGAACATAGTTTTATATACTAATCTTTTTGTTTCATTTAAAATTATTTTCTTCAGATCATAAAAGGATGTTCAAGCCATTTTGACATATGCATGTTTCAGATAGCAATGAGTCTTGATAGAAATCCAATTTAGAAAGCATTTATCCTTTAAGTATTTCATATGTTCATGTGTGGATAAATCAATATATAAACTATAAAAGTCTGAGCTGAATATTAAAAAAAACTTAAACTTGATATATTTTTTGAATAATTTGTTCATCAAAGAGGCTATTAACGACTTATTCTAAGTGCTAGGCATTAGGAAGATGACTTAATATTGGAATTACGATCAAATTAACATTCATATAATGTAAAAAAAACTAATAATAAAATATTAAATAGCCCTGTTGGTGTTGTTCGCAACATTATTGGCTAGCTAGAACATGTGGTAGCCTTCACTTAACATGAGAGTTCTCCCCTGGACAGCTCTTTAGAGAACGTTAACTGAACTGCATTGTGATGGCTTACTTTTAAAAACATGAGTAGAACCTTAAGGTTAAGTTACATGAAAGTTAAGTTGATCGTGATCTGGATATAAGAGGTAGTACACTTACATTATCATAGAAAACATGTGGGAAAACTATAGTGATGTATCATATGTGGAAAACCATCTCCAGTGCACCTGGATGAGGTTAAAACCATGATCTCCCTTGGTATTTCGGTCTCTTGGAGCCTTGATACTTTAGATCAGAAGACTAACAGAGCTAATAGACTTGTAAGAAAATATATTGGCATACAAAGGGCCGGAGTAAGGGCTTCATGCGCCCTGGGCAGGATTTAAAAATGTTTACCCCAGTTATGTTTCGTATAGTATAAAATAAATACTCCCCCTCCCCTTGTGATGCAATATAATACTAATACTACTAGTAATAATGATAGTAAAATGGTGCAAAAAGGTGGGAGAGAAAGAGAGAGATATGATCAAATAAAAAAATTAAGCGATGAATTCCATCCCCTCTTATTCAATGTGTGCAAAAAATTATCATCCCTGCTTCCCTTTCTTCTAATATTTTTGGGAAGCTTTTAATTATATATCAAAGGGACCTTGAATGTCATAAAACTACTATATAAAAATTATCATGCTGTTAATCAATTTTTTTATATATATATATATATACACACACACACACACACACTTAATATATTTATATGTTATTTAGAAACAATTACTAGGCTATTTAATTTAAACAATAATTATTTTTAACACTAGAAAAAGTTCAATTTTGTTGGAATGTGCCCCTAGGGACCTTTGCACCCTAGGCAACCATCTATGTTTATTTAATGAGCTAACATAAACATTTTCGGTGCAATGGTAAATCCAATTAAGAGTTGTATTATTTTTTAAGTTAAACTAAATATGTCAAGAGACAAAGTTGGCGAGTACAGGGTTTGATAATCATAAGAGTCTCAAGCTTTTATTTATTGGCAGAAATAGGAAAGAACATTAACTAATTTTTAATCTAAATTAGAAAATAAGAATAATTGCACACCAACTGACTTAACACAAATGAAGTAAACAAATTAATTATAAAAGTTATATAAATAAATTACCCTAATAATTTATGCATTGTTCCAATAATACTTTTCATTTATTTGAATACAACATTTCACTATTTATTTTATGTCACTAAGTGTGTCCCATTCGAACATACTACAAGGAGGGGTATCCCCCCCCCCTTCCGTCTCCCTCCTTCTAGCTAACAATGCCTGTTATGATAATTATGGTATGAATGTTATTAAATTTGAATTGCACTTGTCTATCATTGTGTGCAGTGAAGAGCGTTTCCACATGAGGATTTCTCATTTCTCTTTTCATGCTGAATTTTCTCTTAAGCTAGTCACTACATATCCAATTCTTATATTAAGTAAATATCCACACCCTTACTTATGTGTTAAAATAATGATTAAAAAAAACCTAGGTATAATAATCCGGCTAGTTGTGTGTAGGTATGGTCGATAGTTTACACTGATAGTTTCAATGAGAGAATAATAAAATCAAGAAATTGTGCTTTCAAAATAAGATCTTATAATTGAAATTTATTTTGGCAATGATACTTGTTACTTGAAAGGAATCAGTGGTGATGCATACTAATATTTATTGTTAACACAGGTAACCGTTATTTCATACAGTGGGAATGTACTCCTAAATCACTCTCGTCAATCTCTGAATAGAATGTTTAAGATCAAACGTTTCCACAAACTTGAGTGGATGGATACAAACCCCATTAGAAACACTGGACTGCACATGCAAAATATTTTGCAATGCTTGTGAGACATATGAGAAAAAGAAAATATATTTAGTTAGAAGTACGGTTAGATTAAACTAAGGTTTGGTGACCAAGCCCTTTTAAAGCCATTTCCTTATCTGCCACATATCACTTTATGTCCAGGATGGGGGGAAGTTTTAGATATATTTTTATTCGGGTATATGTTTATATTTTTTGTCAATTTTTTCCATTCTTTAAATAGAAAATACTATGCATTAATATGCTTTAACCAATTTCGATGGCTGCATGGTCTAAGGCTCAAACTAGACTAAACTGTCAATGACGGAGAGATGACATTTCTATCTCGGTCGGGTGTACTGAGTGGTTTTGCTTAAATGGTTTCCTACTCTCTCTCTACACAAATGTTGTTACACTTCCTCTAAATTCAACCATCAACATCCTAAAATAGTATGTAATTAATAGTTTAAACTTTAGTACATAGGGATATAACCCAAACGAGTAGTAAGGCGGGGTGCTAAAATTAATAAAAAGGATGCTTTAGCTTGAGGGAATCCTTGTCTGTTTTTAGATTTTGGATTATATATGGTTATGTAATAATTACACAAATGTGTTAGGAATGCAGAAGGTTACATTTAGAGGAAGTGTACCTACATTTGAAAAGTTGGAGAGTGTAAAACCATTTGGTACACCTAATCCAGATTCGAACCCCGATCTCCCTATCATCAACAGTCCAGTTTATTGTGAGAGTGACGCCCTAGACTATTCAATCAGCAGAGTGTGTAACTTAAAAATTTATTTAGTAAAATAATCCTCTTATATTTAACATGTTTTCTAAGATTCCAATTCCAATTTGGGATTCATAGATAAAATGAAGATTTTGATCTAAAATTTGTAAAAAATAGTTAGGTTATTCTAACAAAACAATTGTACCATATTACACCGCAAGATCATTAAATTGTTTATGCTTAGTTATTTGGGGGAAAAGTAGGGTGCAACCATTAAGTGAAGATTTTTTTTAAAAATAATTTAATAATTTATTGACCTGAATATTATGCGATGTTTTTCTCCTGAAATTACCCTTTCAAAAACTGTTCTCATATTATATGTGCTGTTTAACATTTTCCATAGAATAAACACAGATTCCAATGTATTGGCTCGAATATATTATGGCCTCAAATATCATATGACTATAAATATTTGAGATGTTCAACATGAAATATAAATGGTCTCGAATATAATACGACCTGAGATATTATGACAGTTACAGAGGTATAATTTAACAACTTGAACACTCTTTTTTTTAAAGTAAAAGTTTAGTGTGAAAATTTATAAGCCAAGATTGCAAAACAGGATGCGGCCATTATGCGGTGGCATCTATTGTGTGGTGAAATATGGTATATACAAAAAGTTTTTAAATGGACCACTGAAGAGGATTTTCCAGCCAATGAGTAGTATTGCTAGGCCTACAACAATTTTATTTAAAACACTTTGAAAGATCTTTGGAAAGGTATTAAAATATGAAAACATTAACAGATGACATTAAAAAATACATGTAACTATACTAAAGACTAGACCATTACTTTGAGACAGAACCAAAAGCGTATACAATTCAAGATATTTTATAATATATACTCTTATAATCTAAGGTTTTCATGCCTTTAGTTTCAAACTGATAAATGTCTATTTGTAATTTAAACATGTATCTGAAATATTAAATAGATAGTTCCTGAAAAATATTTTAACAATCAACTTTTACCATTCAATGAGGGGGCCAAAAAACTCGGAAAGTCATGGGATGAGCTCATAATCACGGCAGAGAATAGACCTGAATGGCAAGCTTTGTTGCGGCCATATGATCCTCATAAGAGGTTAAAGGAATTTAAATTTACTACTTCAAAACCCAATACAATATATATAGCATCAAACAGAAAGATCTATTGGAACAGTTTCTTAATAATAACCCCACCCCCTTCCCCCCTATCATAACTTAATACACATGCGGCGGCACAGATTCTATTAAGACCGGCCGAACCAGCTCGAATAGGATGCCAAACAGAGCACCAATCTAGCCTAATGTAACCTGGGCATGATATGAAAATAAAAACAGAAATATAAATAATCACGTCAGCCTCGCACACTATGACTACCAATATTCAATAGTGAAAATATACTACTGTATATTCTGCCTCAGTTAATATTGTATCTTGTAGAAGGGTGCTGTAGTTGGTGAGTTGATGACTAATATGTCTCACCTTGCACCCTTCTTTCCTTTCTATAGATGTGTGAACCTTTGAAAACTGACTTTGATTCAAATATTCATCAGCGTTGACTTAGATTTTTAAAAAAAGATCCCATATTTAATAATTACAAAGCTTTTCTAATAAAAATATACAGATCTAAAATACATATTTATGTTTAATTTCTCTCACTTTGAGCTGTCATGTACACTTCATTTACCCTGAAAGGTAGCATACTTACCTTGACAGATTTCACTATGAACCTATTAAATGCCGGGACCACAATCAATTTAATGTTCAAGTAAAGTAACATTCACTTAACATAAAAATACAGTGTGTGATCAGGATTCATGTAATGTAAAAAATCGATCAAAACAAACAATTAATTTAGACTGATTGAGAACATATTATTGTTCACTAAAATGAAACTCAAGCATTTAGAACTGATGAGGCTTAAAGTTCTTGAAATAGAGGCTTACGTAAGCTACCAATTGAAGTGTGAGAATAAGCTATGACATTAACGTAGTGTGAAAATTCTTCCCCGAGAAATTATTACAAAAAGTAAACGTTAAGTTAATTAGATCGTGATGGCTTTCAATTAAAAACACAAGGAGAATCTTTGTGTTACAATACATTACGTGAATTTAAAGTTGATGTTAAGGCAAGTCTGCTACCTTTCCGTATAAACAAAAGCTACATCCCAAATTAATGCTCACACGGAAAAAAAAAATTCTAAGATAATTAAATTGCATACTGTGATAGTAATTTGATTAATGATCTTATTACAAAATATGTTTATCATGTTTGCAATATAACATTTTGTAAATTATATTAATACCTAAAATTAGGGATCTGCGAGTATTTTATTTGTATGTGTGAGCCGAGCTTTAAGAAGATACTCTAGCTTTGAATCCGAGCAATAGGTTTATTAGCATTGAATTAACAGGTTTATGAGCTGCAATTTCGAGCTTCTTGAAAAAGGTTATTTTTTTGCCCTGCATAGTGTGTCTGATGAATGATTGTAGGGGATGTGGTTTGTGAAATAATGCAGTCAAAAGGGAGTGGGGGCTGCAGAATGTGAAAAGAGCCCAACAAAGAGGGTACTGTGTAGATGGCCATTGGAATGTCAAGGTCAGGGTTGATTGGACAGTATCAAGCACAGCTTAATGCAAAAGTGTTCTATGTACATCTTAAAAATTATTAATACTCTAACTTCTCTCTCTCTCTGATAGGTCAGCACCAAGTGAACAGCTGTACTCCAGACAGGCGGGAATCGAAGGGGGTCACACAAACATTGCTAAATCCACATATACAGCTTTTAAATGGATTTTTAAAACCCCACTTAGGAATGTTGTATTGCATCATAATTTATGTTTCTATTTTGCTATGGCTTTGAATTATTTAAAAATAAGTCTAAAACAAATTGTATTTTATTTAAATGTGTCTCTTATTTCAATTAAAATAATATATATTTTTTTACTAACATATTTAAGTCTTAAAATTATATATTTTTTCCAACCCAAACTCATCTCGATACTCGGACACTTTATGAAAATTTCGCTCAAGATCAGCTCAAATTAAAAAAACCTTGAGCTCGCAGACCCCTACCTAAAATCATATAACTATGCAAAATATATAAGTATTTTTAGAACACATTTTTTTAAATATTCAAACTTAGAATTGAAAAAGTGGACTTCACATACCCTTATTTCTTTTACAATTAATTTGCAGTGTTTCTTCCATAAGTATGCAGTATTAACGTAGTCATGTAGTGCTTTTTCATTCTCTTGAATAATTATTTCATGCACACCAAAAATAAAATAAATTGTATTAATTAAATGTTTTCACAACTATTGCCTGATAAAACCTTCTTTGTTTTTTATTTTAATTTAAACTTGTATAATAAAGAAAAAGAAAATATCCTCATAATTTCACATGAAACTTAAATTAAATGATATGATATGGAAATTAACATTAAAATGTCTAAGAGTAAATAAAAGAGTATACAATTTATGTTATTTTTTTCAAGGGAGGAATATATGATTTTCTTCTTTTTTTTTCTTAAATATGTATGGAGATTGTGAGATACATTTTTCTGCGTTCTGAAACTAGATTGTGTTTATAATGCTTCTTGACTAGAAAACAGTACAGGTGACCATGTGACAAGAATAGTGACAGTTGGCAAATTCTAAAAGACTGACTTGGTTGCGGGGAAAAAAAAGATAAAAATATACTTTTTTTTAGCACCACACCTTACTATCCGTTCTGGTTATTCACCTGCATACTAATTACACTAATGTTTTAAAGATTATTAAGGATGAATTTAGAGTAAGTGTATCCACATTTGCATGGAGGGCGGGTGTAAAACCATTTAGTGAAAACCGCCCTCCATACACCAGATCAGGATCAAACCCTGATCTCCCTGCCTTTGACAGTCAAAAATTAAGTTACTTATCAAGTGTGCAGATGTTTTATTTAAATAGTCAATACATCAATGGAAAATTATCTCTATGGTTCTAGTTACTAGTTGGATTCTGAACAAACATAAGGAATAAAAAAGAAGCCCCATAAACAGTTGTGCAGACCTTGCTCCGGATACAGGAATAATAGGAAAACAAGGGTTTATGCAAATAGTATAAATGATGCTGAAGTTGATTGTACAGGGAAGAGTATAGTTGCAAATATTGGACCCTCAAGATAGTATTACGTTAATGGCTGAAAAATGCCATGTTTTAAATACAAGTGTTCCCTGTTATTACACTAGTCATTAATCATCAAGAACTTTTATGTGGTACCATTCATGAATAATAGATACGAAATAAAGTGCACCAAGCAAAATTTATCACATTTAATTAAATAAATATGATAGAATTGTAGAAAACTAAAGTACAAATGAAGGTAGAAAAAACCTTAACACATTTACAAAATCTTCAATATTTCGATCCTTTAATACTTAATAGCATCATTCTCATGAAGTAGAAGTAATAAGACTAGTTTTACTAATAGGGATGTGCTCCCTTTTTCAATTCGAAACCAAATCAAATCTGATATAACAAATATTCTCAAAGCTAAATCAAATCGAATATATAAAATATTCCCAAAGCCAAATCAAATTGGATATATCAAATACTCTCGAAGCCGAATTGAGTCAAATATTTTTTGTTAGTTGTTTTAGGAATGAAAAAATATGATAATGTGGCTTTTTATATGAATTTATGCACTAAGATTACCTGGAAAATGTTTTATTGCATGAATGTTTGTAATATTTCAATTTATTCTGATAAATCAAGGTAATATCAACATTTACATTTCAGTTAAGATTTTTTCCATATTAGTATCGATTTGTAATGTATATAACAGCTCAGAATGACTATAAGTAAATATGAATTGAGTATATTAGCTGTGGTGAAGCTTTGTAATTGTCAAAGACGGAATATTTTTTAGCGAAGTTGAAGATGATATGTTGTTTTGAAGCCAAGTAAAAGTTTTGAAACTTTGCATACCCCTAATTATTCATTAGTTTTATTCATATAAGATTAGTCTTATTACTACTACTTACTGAGGAAGATGCTTTAAAAGCATCAAAATAATAAAGTGTTTGTTAATAAGTTTTTTTTGTTTTTTGTTTTATAATATGTGCATCATTTGTATAAACTTCTGATACAGTGTGAACTGTGTTCTTCTTATCATTGTAAAAGCCATATTGTGTTCGCCCCTTTTTATGTTTCACTTTCTATCCACCATTCCTAAACATTCTTCCAAATATAATACAATTACCTTATAAAGGGAAAAGAGGTTTTCCTCAAAGGGATATATTATGCATTCATTAATAATATATGCCCATATTTTTATAACGTTTGTGCACTTTGATAAATTGCTCTAGGTAGCCACACTATCATACGAGTATTTGAGTGTGTATTCTGAATAATATATGTACATGCTAAAGAACAAATACACTTTGTGTTCACTACCTGGTGTTGTGCATTAACACTCGGAGCTAATTGGCATCTGTATGTTCATATATTTAAGTGTATACTTAATACAACTAATATTTATTGTAAGGTTTATTTTAAATTTGGTAACGCATTATAACATTTTACTATATTTGAAAGAAGGTGCAGGAAAGGTGGATAGAAACATATAAAAAGAACAAACACAAAATGGCTTTTACAATGAAAAGAAGAATACAGTTCAAACTTTACTTGCTGCGGTTGTACACAGAATGGCTGCCTTTTGAGGAAAATCGATCATCAGTACCCAATCCCCTGACCTAAGTTTTATTTTATTGGAAATCGTCAGGAGGGAGTGTGAAATGCGCAACGCAAGAGGAAACCAAAAAAACATAAAAGGGAGAAAAAGAACATTTTACATCATTTCTTTTGGGAAATGTGCCTCAATTAACAATATTCCCTTTGAGCATCCTAAATTAATTAAATTGATAAATAGCGCTATTCAGGGAACACATGTACGCTGAATAGTTTTTTTCAGTTTAATTATTACCATAAGATGGAAAATTCCTCGGGAAAACGGGAATAATTCTAGCATCCATGCCTGCTAAACATATATTAAAAATCGAAACACAAAACAAAAGCCAAGTATTAAAACACTTTTACTACAAAAATTAAGAAAAAGTAAACACAGAAATAAGTGACAGCACAAGTATAGTTAAAAATTATAACTCTCACATTAAGTACTAACAACTTTAAAAATAATACTGAAAAACATCGATAATTTGAATAAATTATTATTTGTTTGCTAATGTAAAATAAAATTAACATAAAACTTTTTTCTTTAATTGTACATATTGTAAATCCTACTATAATAGAGATTTTGACAAAATTTTCACATTTTAAAACAGCAAACAAGTTTTTATCAAATCTCTAGTCATCTCATTATTTCTATTTGAAAAATAGAAACCACTCCTTAAGTCAACTTGTACAAAAATAAGTATAATATTTATTTGGTATATTCCACATCAAAGTTCATCACAGACCAATAGACCACGACCAAGTGATAAAATCATAATTAATTATAATATATGTATTTTTAAATAGATAATAGTGTGGTTATAATACTAAGAGTTCAGTATTAAAAACAAATTATGGTTTAGAAGTTAACTGTGACCCTCTTAAAGCTTGTTCAGATGCCAACTTACTGAACGGAGCAGACAGATGAGGCATCATGCCTTTTACCTAGGGCAGCTGCTCTTCGCTTGATACCCTCTAAGTAGACTTCACGATTAAACAGCCCAGCAGCAAGTGGGATTCTGGAGGGAGAAAAACAACACAATTAACAGCCTAAAGCTGTGTTTATCAATCTCCTTACCAGGGTGGCACTCTTCAGTATATCCCCTTTATTTTGCTGAATACTCGGTATGAACATACTTGTGTCCCAGCGATGAGCTAAGAAAACAATTAGTGGAGGACATACCTCTCATCAAAAAACTATTTCATAATTAAAACTTTACTGTAGAAACTAGAGATGATTAAAATCCACTATTTTACAAATCCAAATCACATTTTAGTTTGTATATTTGAATCCTGAATCTCGATTTCTAAGCCGAAGCTTGCAAAGAATTATGAGCATAAGAGGAAATAAAAATATAATAGAATAATATGAAATACAAATAGTAACTAAAGGTTAACATTCTTTCTTATAATATAGTCGTTAAAACATTCAAAAATTAATGGTTCAGGGTCTGGTTAAGTCTTTCATATAATTATGTTAGAACAGAACTACCAATATGCAGTATTTCTATAAGGAAAACCTCTTTTCGCTTTATGAGGTAATTGTATTATATTTGGAAGAAGGTACAGGAAAGGTGGATAGAAACATATAAAATGGGGGACGGACACAATATAGCCTTTACAATGAAAAAAAAAAGTTCACACTTGACATTGCTGTCAATGGACAAAGAGGTAATGGTTTTTCCTTTATAGAGATATATATTAGATTCACATCAAATATCCTTTTACTGTGTTTGTCCTTTATGTTATACCTTTTATACGTTCCTATCTGTGTGTTCTATCATTCTTTGCAATTTTCAATTTTCTCCCTTTTGTGTTTTTTTTTGTTTCTCTTTTAGGAAGTTGTGTTGCGTGTTTCACAATCCTCCCTGATGAGTTCTGATAGAATGAAACCTAGGTCAGGGGATTGGGCAGTGGAGATCGATTTTCTTTAAGGCAACCATTTTTCCTCTTTGTCCATTGGCAGCAGTGTAAAGTGTGAACTGTGTTCTTTTTTTCATTGTAAAAGCTATATTGTGTTCGTCCCCCATTTATATGTTTGTATCCACCTTACCTGTACCTTCTTCCAAATATAATACAATATGCAGTATTGGGATTCTAAAACAAATTACAATAAAAAAAATCAAAATCTCGAATCTATATTTTATCAAGTCATGAATCTCAAATATCCTTAGGAATTTGAAGGATCTTTGGGTAAAAGTATTTGATTAACTCATCCCTAGTAAAAACAGTAGTATCTCAATTTTAAGTAAAACAAGAAATTTTTATTGCAGTACTTGTGGACTTTAAATTTATATTTGTCAACACATTTTTGTAGCCACCCCTTTGAGAACCATTGGTCTAAATTGTACCTATTCACATCCATAATATTTACACACATGATAGTCACCATTACGAGATGTGTTTTTACAAACTTTTACTAGCATATTAAAACGAATATCAAAATAATTGTAAAGTTCTTGTAGCATTTTAAAATGTATTTTACACATGTTAAATTTTTTTTAAAAATGGATCTTTTTGGGTGAAATTGACTACTTGAGATGTTATATGCAAATGATCAATTAGTATGATTTCAATGGAATTAACAATAAAACTTTACATATTTTGATTAAGAAATAAATGCCTTTTTTTATTGTAATTGCTGGAAAAAAAGCATACCAACTGTACAATTACAAAAGTTTGTTCTTGTTTAACAATGAGGTGGCCCAATTGATAAATAATTTTATAACAATGGAAATCAATAAAAATAAAGAAAAAGAAGAAATAAACTCGTAAGTTTAAATTTAATTAAGAAAGCCCATATAGGAAACGAGGAAAAATGTGGGAAGAATCCAACGCACAATGGTGACATCGTCTTTATTTCTTCTTTCTTCTATGGTAGAACTAGTCACACACACATTTAAACACAAATTGAGTAATATTTTGGCATTGTTGCCTTTATCAAACAAAAAACGAAAGAGTACATTTTGAATTCTTCCCGAATTTTTCCTCTTTCCCTAGGTGAGCTTTCTTCATTAAATTTACACTTATTAGTTTATTTTTTATGTTTATTTATTTTTAATCAATTTATATTATTATAAAAGTTATTTCTCAGTATTCCTATAACCTTTGGCAAAGGTGTAAAATGTGTGTTTGATCGGCTTTTATGATAATTCATATAGTGGCCACAGGAAAATATTGAAAATTCAAAGATTGAGAAATTTGGTTGTAATTTTTCTATCCTTAGCCCTATTACACTTAATTGAGTTAATTTTTTTAAACCATTTTTATTAGCTTTTAATGCTGAAATAAAACTTTATTTAGTGAGAGCCAATCGTTTTATTTACTTCAAATCGGGGTCTTTAGCCATTGTTCCCAAACCATTTGAATCAAAGCAGGGTTAATTTAGTTCTAATGATTCAATATTTAGGCTCAAAGTTGTCACTCAATTAAAGGTCTGTACAGAGCTTTGGCTTTGCTTTGAAAAGCGTTTTAGCTTCTACAACTATGGGGCTGAAACAGTAAAAATGTTGACAGCTAGAATGCACATTTATCTTCAAAATTTGGTCACAGTTAAAGACATTTCAAATTAATATGCACATTATATAAGATAACCCGCCTCGGTGGCGTAGTTGGCTAACGCGTTAGTCGTGTTGAGCCGCTCGACCGCTGAGGACGGGGAGATCGAGGTTCGAATCTTGGTCAGGTGAACTGGGGGTGGTTTTTCCTAAATGGTTTTCCACTCTCCCTCCACGCAAATGCGGGTTCACTTCCTCTAATTCAACCTTCCCAATTCCTAATCCATTAGAGTAATTAGTACTTAAAGCGTATAACCCGAACGGGTAGTAAGACGTGGTGCTAAATATTAATTATATAAGAAATCTGAAGCAATTGATTGACATGTTATGATAGTGACTTGATTTATCAGCTTTGGCCAAAACATGTTAAACATTCTTTAAATGACGTTAGAGTTTTTTAAACATATAAATAAACACAATAAAGCACAGAAATAGTCTTATAAAACAAGCTTTATTTTGCCGCTGTTATAAAGCTGTTGAGTTTGAGCCCGAGTTTCTATTAAAGGGCTAAAGCTCGAAATTTAAGTAACCACAGAGACCTAATAAAAGTATTTACTTATAATAGATAGTGGTGTGCGAAGCTTCAAACATTTAAACTTCCCTTCGAGTATCCTTCAGTTTCAACTACAATTTGAAAGCAAAATTCTAAATTCGACAATTATGAAGCTTTGCCAATAAAAATATGTAAAGTTAAAATACATATTTATGTTCAATTTTTGTCATTTTGTGATGATATATAAGTTATAATTTAATGTGAAAAAGAAAAAAATTTAAAATAATTAAATTACATAGTGGAATGGCCATTTAATTTTACAGCTCAGGATAAAATATGTTTTAATCATGTTTGCAACATAACATTTTGTAACTAAATAATATTTATGCCTAAAGTTATGGTAATGCAACATATGATTTATTTTCTAACATATAATTTTTTTAAGAACTATAACTTCAATTCAGCTTTGGAAACAGTTCATATTATTCAATTCAACTTTGCTTCAGATTTAAAAAGAGGACTTCGCACATCACCTATAATAAAATATATTTTTTGCTGATTTAGAGTCTTTTGTGTGAATACATACGTATCAATTCCAGGCCGCACAGTGGTACGGTACAGCCCCCACACAGGCTTGTGGTCAGACGTGCAGATGGAGGGAACAGACATGTAGAACAGACACTCAATCACTGGACTGCCCCTCCCGATCTGATTGCTCTCTCTCCGCCCAGCACGCCCGCTCTTGAACAGGATCCGGTCAGTGTATGCGGGGATGCGCTGCTTGTGAGAGCTATCGTAGATTTGTGTCCCGGGGTCATACTTATAGGTGGGTTGGAAAGTGATGGGGCCCTCTTCAAAGTCTCGAAACACTGATCCTAAACAACATTAAAAAAGCATTTACTATCATAATTTTAGAGTTCCTAATTCAAATTGATAAGTCATAGTATGATTATTCAAATTTGTTACCCAAATTTATTTCATTATTAATATATTTTTGTTTGGATTAGTAAAACTTTTTAATTACTAAAGACGGATGGGTTCCAAAATTTTAATTGTTTCAGCTCTTTTAATTTAGTATTCAGTTCTCAGTTACAATTCTACTTAATTGTACATAAACAGAAAATGACATCCAATAGGTGTATTAAATTAAACAATGAAAAGAGGAGAGAAGGGCAAGGTCTAAACACTTACCAGAAAATTTTAGGCTTCAAAGTTCACAATTAAAACAAAACATATAGCTATGCAATTTTTGAGGTATATCAATCCCCTTCTTTAGCAGAAGAGAGTAAAACACAGACTGGCTTATGGCAGCACGGCTATGGGTTGATCATGGTCACTTAGATACTTTGATTCTGTTATTGCCCGTTTCTTGATTAAAAAAAGTTTAGGCTTGGATTATGCAGTTGCCTGTTCAAATTTGTGTTATAGTATTAGAGTTATATGAGCTCTATCCAATAGTTGCAATGCTTCACAGTTTCGTAGGTGGGAACTTACTCACCAATATATTACCAAATCCAGGCACCCTCCACCCAACTCTCCAGCTCTCAACCTTCGATGTTTATCTTTTCCTTTCCTTCCAAGCCTGCCTACTCATACTAGTCAGTAATTTCGGTATAAAAATAATAGATAATTTAATTTAATAACTTGATAATTAAATATAATATATATACAACCTTCTATCCATCTAACAAGAATAATGGCACAAGTTTGAACAAGCAACTGCAGAATCCAGGCCTAAACTTTTTTTAAATCAATAAACAGTCAACAACAGTATCTAAGTGACCATTATCAACCTATAGCCAAGCTACCATAGTCCAGTCTGTGTTTTACTCTCTTGAACCGACAAAGAATGGGACTGATGTACCCCGAAAATTACATAATTATGTGATTATGTTTAAAAATGAGGTGGCCCAATGGCTAGATAATTTTATAATAAAGGAAAGTGATAACACTAAAGAAAAAGGAAAAATAAACTATTAAGAGTAAATTTGATGAAGAAAGCCCACCTAGGGAAAGAGGAAAAATGTGGCAAGAGTCCAATGCACAAAGGTGACTGACATCTTCTTCCTTTCTTCTGTCTTCTATAGTAGAAGTAGTCACACACACATTTTAACACAAATATCATAATATTTCGGCATTGTTGCCTTTATCAAACACAAAGAAGAAGAAAGTACATAGTACACAAACAATGGATTACTCCATTTTAAATTTTTAAAAATTAAAAATTTAAAATGGAGTAATCCATTGTTTGTGTACTATGTACTTTCTTCTTCTTTGTGTTTGATAAAGGCAACAATGCCGAAATATTATGATATTTGTGTTAAAATGTGTGTGTGACTACTTCTACTATAGAAGACAGAAGAAAGGAAGAAGATGTCACCTTTGTGCATTGGATTCTTCCCACATTTTTCCTCTTTCCCTAGGTGGGCTTTCTTCATCAAATTTACTCTTAATAGTTTATTTTTCCTTTTTCTTTAGTGTTATCACTTTCCTTTATTATAAAATAATTATGTGATTAATGTGTTTCAATTGTAAACTTTGAAGCATACAGTTTTCTAGTGTGTAGACATTGTCCTTCTATCTTCCTGTTATTGTTTATATAGAAATGACTGACTGGTGTGAGTAGGCCCGCTTGGAACAAAAGAAGAAAAAAAGTTATGTAAGGTTGAGACCAGGGGGGTGCCAGGATCTGGTTATCTATTGGTGAGCAAGTTACCTATGAAGCTGGGGAACCTCGCAACTATTGGGGAGGGCTCGTATTACTCTAGTACTATAGCATGAATCAAAATTTGAATTATGTTTGAGAATGAAGTGCTACTGATTTGTCAGGGTCATGGTTGGTATGTATATAGCCATTAATATTTATTTGAATTTATATAGTGTTTGACAATTACACTAAATGATTATAAAATAATGTAAATTGAAAAAATAAGGAAAGATAAACTAGTTGAGTGAAAATCGAAAGAGGAAAAAATGTGACAAGAATCCAAGGTGACATCCTCTCCCTTTCTTCTGGCTTCTATAGCAAAAAGTCACACACACATTTAAACAGACGTAGTTTTTATATTTCAGGATTATTACCTTTTAAAGTTAAAGTAAACAAAGAAAAATACAATTTATTCAAATTCAAAATGGCGTAAGCTAGTGTTTTTCTTCTGTTTCCATATTTTTTTATAAAGGCCATAATGAAAAAATAAAGAAAGTGTGTGTATTTAAATGTGTGTGTGTGCTTTCCCTCGGTGGGATTTCTTCAAAATAATAATAATAATAATAATAACAACAACACTGTTACATACATATACATTCATCATTATATATTCAACTTGGAGTGCACCAGGAGTAAGTGAAAAAATATGAGTATGTAATTTTTTTTTTAAATACTACATATTTCACATGTATTTATTATTTAATACACAATTCAGTACATAATTTATTTTAGATGTGGATATATAATATGTATAGCTTGCATCATGCACCAGCAACTTTGATGTAAGAAGTTGAAAGTAAATTATAAGAGAGTACACAAACAAAAGAGGTTAAATACCACTGCTCTAGATGATGATGTACGAGGCACATACAGAAAGTAAGAGTACTCAATTTTTCTATTAAAAAAAATGTATTTAAAACAAAATTACAGGATTTTGTAGGTAAATATGTCAGTTATTTCTCCACCACTGTGGGTGCCATCCCATCTTTACTTGATATGAAAACTTGGGTTATTATAGAAATACCTTCAGCCCTACTTCTCCGCAGTTGGTCGTTTTGTAGCAAGTGCGGCTGAGGCAAGGGGAAATTCTGCTCAGACACCCACTGAATCACCTCATCTCTTGATTGAGACAGTCTGAAGTTCAAATCCCCACACCAGAACACATAATCAAAGTTCTGAGTTACATCTGAAACACATATCAGAGACACTTTAGCGGATATCTTCACAATATTGTATGGGACTTTACTGGGCATGTGTTCAAAGTTCAACAATATCATAATTTAAATGTTAACTGATTGTAGAAATAAAGTTTACAAAAAATTAATATGGCTATTTGGAACAAAGTAATAGGATAAATCAAGGTTAAAATAAGGGATTGTGAAAACACTTAGCTGAGTAATATTCAAGTAGAAATTGTTTTGATAAAACATTAACCCTACAAACACCTGCAGCATCTTTAGGAGGCACATTTTGGATAACATTATTTTTATTATTTTTTTTTTTAATTCTGTTTAGAAATTTTTGGATATCATTAGTTTTATTATATTATTTTTAAAATTAGGTTAATTTTATAATTTAAGGAAATTGATAAAACTAAGAATTTAAAAAAATTCAAAATGGAGTAATCCATTGTTTGTGTTATATGTACTTTCTTCTTCTTTGTGTTTGATAAAGGCAACAATGCCGAAATATTATTATATTTGTGTTAAAATGTGTGTGTGTGACTACTTCTACTATAAAAGACAGAAGAAAGGAAGAAGATGTCACCTTTGTGCATTGGACTCTTGCCACATTTTTCCTCTTTCCCTAAGTAGGCTTTCTTCATCAAATTTACTCTTAATAGTTTATTTTTACTTTTTCATTAGTTTTATTAATTTCCTTAAATTATAAAATTATCTAGCTATTGGGCCACCTCATTTTTAAACATAAAATTAGGTTAAGAAATTATTGACTAACATTATCGAAATAGTTCAAATTCAAGTCAAGTTTGAATGAAAACATGTAGTGTTTTTTTTTAGTTCGAGTAATATAAAGCAATATTTGTAGTAGAAATATTTTAAGTTGAATTTCTGTAAAAGATCTATTTATAAATCATAAACATGCAAACACAGGGTTTTTTTGTGGCTAAAAATTAAAATCACACATAATCAGATGTTTATTATATTGAATGCAATTGTACGATATATTTTTTAACTAGACAAAAGTAAACATTGAAGGACTCTATTACCTGAGATTGAATAAAATCAATCAAACTTAGAATAAAAAAAAATAATTTAAAAATGAAAAAACTCTAACTACTCAGATTTTTTCCAGTTTAAAAGAAAATTTGTGAGGTGAGGTTAAGCAGTTACTAAAACTCGACTTGAAATAGAATCTCTCTACTAGTTTTGTTCCAGTGAAGTTTTAGGGTCTAAGGGTGAAGAGAAGAACCAAACAAAGAGGATATTGTGCAGCAGAGATGTCAAGGTCAAGGTCAAGGTCAGCAAATGAATAAACTGGTTTTGTTGACTAAAGGTAGAGAGTATGAGTCTTTTATCAAAGAAGATATAAAAAGGTAACTAACTCTCTGTAGGAATTTTATAACACAGAGAGCTTAGTGGAATATGGTATCAAGTACACCTTAATCAGTGGTGAGCTGTGTCAGTTTTTTACTATTTTTTAAATTTACTTTTAATATAATGTAATCGAAATGACCTAAATTGAGGTGTGTGTTTGTTTAACATTTGTTGTGTTCTGGATTGTGAATGACAAAACGAGTATTGCGAGGTGTTGTGATTAGTTTGTAAACAAATAGAACCTATGCGCTTACAACATAAACAGAGAGTCAGTTATTCCTCACGTAAGCCAGGTTGGAAGCCAGGATAAATAGTATTGAATCCAAGCTAACAGGGCTGACTAATCCCCATTGAGTCTAGGGAGTCACTCTACCAATTTTTGGGGCTATGAGGGTTAGGACGCTGGATCATCAGTTCCTGTATTGGAGGGCTACCGTTGAGCCCAGGGTACTGGGGTTTATAAACTGTGTAGAATCACCTAGAGGTCAGTCAGGCCATTGGTTAAGCATTCCTTGCTTACTTTGTTCTGTCGAGAGCTTCCAAGTACATCTATTAAGTTTTTCTATATCCTCTAAAATTTCTTAAAATCACTTTTTGTAATAAAATTTAGAAGTACAATAAAAGTGATAAAAACCCAAACTAGGCATCAATTACGAACCCACACAATCAGAACCTTGTCACTTCCCCATCCTTGGCCACAACCTATTCTGACAACCTAGGCCCACAGAAGGAAGAAGGGGTAAGGGTGACAGTAAGGAATTATTACTAAAATAATACAGGAAAAGAGTTTAGCATTGTTTATTATAAACATTTAAAAAAAAGTGAGATATTAATCTGAATAAGTTACTAGTTACCTATACACAAGTGTTCAAAAAAGTGCAGATCTATGATAATAAGATAAGTTCATTATTTCAAACATATTTTGGCTTAGTAAATTAGTATAACAAAAAATATCTTATGTATGCTATGTCAGAAGCTATCAATCTAAAGTTATGAGATTTGTCACACTAAACAGTTATAAAGGTTGTTTCTATGGAGAAAAAAAAAGTGTGGACCATTTTCAGGTCAATTCGGTAGATTCCTATTTCTTCAAGTAGTATATTCTCCAAGATTTTCATTCAACTTCGAGATTCAGGATTCAAAAGGTAAAATTAAGATTCAAATCCAAGATTCAGATTCTTAAAATAATGGATTTGATCCATCTCTAGTTATTAGGTTTTTAAAATTCAATTTCGAGATTTGAATTTAATAAATATGGATTTTATACATCCTTAAAATTAATATGATATTTTACAGGGAGAGTATTTTGTTTCAATTTCTAACACAGCTCCTTTTTTATTCAGGCCAACACACTCGGCTTTTATGAGAAATTAATAATAAAGGAGAAACACACACAAAATTATAGCAATACCTTTACTCTTGTGTCGTACAGGAAGTAGTTTAGGCAGATCCAATGACCGGATAATCCTCTTGACATCATGGATCCTTTCTTTTACTTTTTCGACATGTGCAGTGAGATGGGCAGTGATGAACAAGTACGATGTCCCAAACAACATGAATGCTATTGCCACAGCCCCTTTGGTCCTGAACGCTGTACCCGGCCGAACACTATAGCTGGACTCTTCCGGAACTAGAGCAACAGTAAAATCATTGATTTTGCGTTAAGAGTGCCAAGGTGACAGTGAATAGATGAGCAATTAAAACAATCAATATTTGGTAGTTTCTTATAAACAGGAATAAAATCGACCTGCTCCAGTGGCTGTGTGGTCTCGGGCGTTAGGCGATTGGGGTTAAAATGAAGGTCGGATGTATTGAGGATGGTGTTTCCTCAATTATTTTCCCTCTCCCGCGACACAAATATGGATACACTTACTTCAAGTTCAATTTTACTCATTCCTAACACTTTATATTTGAAGATTTGAGACAATATTGGGTTCAAGAGTTGATAAAATAAAGTTTTTCTTTTTAAATTTTGAGGTGAAATTTGTTTTATAGAGCTCTAATACTTATAATTGGTGGTTCAGCCCCAACATAATTATAAGAAAAACCTTAACAACCACACCCCAGACCATTAATTTTACACTTAACAGAATGTAAGAAAGTTATAATGAACGCGTTTTAGAAGGAAAAAAAAGTTAACTTTTAGTTACTATTTCTGCTTTCTATTACTCTGTTAGATTATTATTTCCTCTTATGTTCATAATTTTTTTCCTGGAATCAAATTTAAATGTGATATTGGGATTTGAAGATAAAATGAAGATTCAGATTCATAAAATAGTGGAGCTGACCCATCTTTGGTTAAAGTTTACAAATTTCATAAACAACCCAAGAGATCATGTAGGTATGTATCTATGCCCCTCAAAAATATAGTGCTCAGTGATAGAGAACTATAAGAAACCTTAGAGAGGTGTTAATCTTTGGTAACATGTGGAGACGCAGCCCACCTGAACAGAACCACAGCAAGTCCCGCCTCATGTAGATAGCCAGATGCAGCGTTCCCAGAGCCGCCGAGTGGAAGAGGAGGTGTGAGGGCCCCACAGTCTCTTGGATGTGCACTTCCCACTCAAAACGTTCAGAATAGCTTTCCTGTGTCCCCACAGCAATGATGTCCGGCACATGCTCCAGACCAGCCGGTAGCATGAAGTCATTCAGTTCACGAGGAGGGGCCTGAATCAAGAAAACGATAGCTAGTTATTCCACAAAATGTTTATTATTCAATGCAGTGAGACCTGCAAAGGTGGTTAAAATGTCTATGGTGTAAGATGGAAGTCAAGATTTGAATCCTGGTCAGGTCTACTGAGGGTGTTTTTTTTCCTAAAATATTTTCCCCTCTCCCTCAACAAAAATGTAGGTGCCTCTGAAATCTAACTAGCTAATCTCAGCTCCATTAGTGTAAATATGCAGCTAGCCTGAAAGGGTAGTGCAACACAACACACAATTACCAAGTCAAAGGTTGTTTTTTTTACTCGCACAATGTTCATACAGTTTAAGGTTTCGGTCTTGCAATAGGCTGTAATGAATGGCGGTGAGATTGAGGTTTGAATCTCCACTGGGTGCTCTGGTGGTGGTTTCCTAAATGTGATTAATCGCTATAGTTTTCTCATCTCCTCTCCAATGTGGGTGCATTTCCTCTAGATTACTTTCCTCATCCTTACTCCTTAAATTAAGCTGTTTATAATAATGTTGTTAAATGTAATATCTTTTTTTGTTTTAATGTGAGTCATGATTTAAAATAGTGATTGTTGAAAAACATTATTGAATAAATAAAATAGACCAAAAAATTGCTACAAAAATTTCCATATCATTCTTCCTGTCAATATGTTTGGGACAATTTAACTAAATATTGGTCAGTTTTTCAGGTACATGAATAAATATACACTTTCAGACAGTTTACATGCAGTATATTATTTACCTGTCCATTCATGTTCCAAGTGCCAACAAATATACGAAGTTCTCGCTGTGGAAGAGTTTTTTCTAACTCGGCCAGACCAAGTAATGAGTTGGCAGCAATGCGCCCATGTAGAAAGTTCCTGCATGTGATATATTAAAATAATTAGTTCAAATGGTTCAATTACAACTTACAACTTCAACTTAGCATTCAACCTGTAGAAAGCCGCGGTGTTAAAAAAAACTTCAACTCAACAGTATTTCAATAGGGTAGTTTGTGGGAAGTGTTGAATGCAACAAGTTTGTGATTTTATTATCTTAAATACAATTTTACTATGTCTGTGAGAAAATTATGAAAAGCAAATTTTTTATTTTTTTGTTTATTTGAGGTAGGTCTATTTAACATGCTCTTTCTGACCTGACCGATTATATCAGCATACAAGAATTTCTATGAGTGAGAGTGAAAGGGCCTAAAAATTTTGCCAAGAAAGGTATTTTCAAATATCTTCCAAGGTTCTTTTACATACGACAGTCAACATGGGACCGAAAGCTTTATTTCTCCTCCAAAGAAAGGTGTGCTATGGATTTTAATCATTCAAGAAAAATCCAATGACTACAGCTGGGTTTGCACCTATGACCATCTGGTTCTGAGGCGAGCACCTCAAGATCACCAAGGTCGACTAAAAAGTATACCTTTAGAAGTAATCTATTTTGATACACCTACAGGGTGCTTATCAAATAATTTGAATAGGCTAGTACCGGAAACTTGTGTAAGTTTTCCATTGCTACTTCATAATTATTGTATGCAGAGTTATGTTATAGCATTTGTGACCAAACAAGTTTAGCATAGGCTAAGGTAATTAAAGAACATATATTTCCTAAGCAAATACACTTTATTTAGTAGGTAAGGATAAGGAATAGTAACCTTATATAGATTAGATAGCATATTGAAATTATTTTCTTTTTTTACAAGAGTATGCAATGACATCTTAGGGGTACATAAAATTTAAAAAATCTGTAAAATACACATATATATATTTATGCAAAAAACTTAATATTTATTACATTATTTTGGGTGCAATTTAGCCTATTTAAGAATTAGATTCTAAAATATTTATAACTTGAGCTATGCACCAACAATTTTGGTGATACAAAATTAAAAATACATTTTACTTATCTGGGGGTGAACAAACAAAAATGGTTGAATAATACTGTAATTGTAATTCGGTTTGCTGAAATATTAACCGGTACTAATCTATCATTGCCCAGGGGACGCCCAAATATACTAATTGTACATCCAATGAGGCTCTTTCCATGTCTTGATAAAGTAAACAGATGATGATAGTGAATATGACAGGGTAGAGGCAGTGACAATCTTAACTTAACTTAAGCCTAATAACCAAATTCTGGTGAGCATGGGAATTATTTCTTTTAAAAAAAAAATCCCCCAGTACTAGCCAGGGATCAAACCCAAGACCTCTAGGTCCGCAGCCAGGGGCTCCGACCACTATAGGCCTACCACGAGGCCAGTTAGTGATGGTTGAATAACACTGCTATCTATATGATGGGTAGGCTACTATCCCCGTAGGGGTATTCTAAGGTTAGAATTTGTAATTTTTTTCTTATACAAAAATGTATGAGTATTTGGGCACACCTATTTAATAAATTTGATATTGATATGAATATATTTAGGCCTACTATTATAGGTTAATCAGTTGACTGTTAAGGCTAGCACCTCTAGGGAGTTACACTCTAAAGTAGGTGCTGTTACTGACCTCTCTCTGGCTTTGTTTGTTGGAATAAGATGAAGAACTTGCGCTGCCAGCAGCGAGTGGCGAGCCAAACTGTCCATAGAAGTGATTAAGCCAGTTCTGGTCTTGTCAGTATTTGCCTCTTCACTAGTCAATGGGCCCTTTTGAGTCTGGGGAGCCATTGGTTCGTGGGATGCAGACCTTGTCTTGTAGTGTTGTTGAGTTTCGGGGGCACTCTTACTGGAGTCTGGAGAAGAATGGCGAAGGGAAGGGGACTGGCGAGATCCTAGAAAAAGATTGTCTGCTGAGCGACGTTGCACGAGGTGTCTGCGAAAACGAGTTTGAGAAGTTGTGATAGGAACAGGGGAAGAATCACAAGACGATATTTCACTGGGCGAGAGAGAAAGCGAGGAACTGTTATGGACATCACCACACTCATGGCTCTGAAGATTTAGATCTTTATCATCATTCCTGGGACCATCAACTACTTTATTTGAATGAGATTCCGGTGTTGATCTATCATCTGATAAAGTTTTATTTGAACTTACCAATTTATTTTTATTATTTGTACACATCAAATCATTACTAGCACAGTTGTTCGAATTACTTTGTATTAAAGATGTGTCATTGTTAACACGGTGATAATTTGAATGTTGGTAATGGGATGATTTTGAGCTCTCTGTCATAGCACAGCACAAAGACAATTTAGTACTATTACGAATTTCTTTCATAGACGGAGATCGATCTTGATCATGAATAGATTTCTGATTCTCTTTTCGAAACTGTGTCACATTTTGACCTTCAGAAGACTCGGTGAGCTTGTCAGTTTTGTTGATTTGTTTATCAACTGAAGAAACATTGTCATTTAAAGTAAATTCTTCAGAATCTGTAGATAAACAACCTACTTTGGTTCTTCTCTGCATCAATAGGCGACATAGAGATTTTTTCTTGTGCTTTGTTTTGTTGCTACATGACCCTTGTTCATCATCTCCTTTTTCCATTTTTGGGTTTGCTCTTTTATAATAAATAGCCTTGACAAACTACGTAGTAAATGTGAAAATTTACATTGTGATCATCGTATTATATTTTTGAAATTCGTCTAATAGAATAACATGTCATTAATTAAAATGCTTAAACTGTGTTAAATAACCCTAGGTTAGTTTTTGTAGAGGTGAATTAAGAAAAACAATAAGAATCAAAGTAGAGATCAACCAGAAGCCTCGTCTTTCTCTTGCTGTATTATTTATATACATTGCGATCAACATTTACTATTATAATATAAACAGTAGAATACTCAGCGTAAACAAATAATAGCTATTAGTAGACAGGAAAGCTCCACAACCGCAAGATACTATCAGCTCTAGCCAACATAAGAAATGAAAAAGAAACTAACAGAACCCTTAGTTCCAAAACATCTCATAGAAAGCACCAGAAAAAAAATGTAGAGCAGGAATTCCCAACCGGGATGACGCGAAATTGTGTAAGTGTGCCATGAAATTTATTAAGATTCAATTTATTACTTGATTGTATATAAATAAAAAAGAAAGTACGTTAAAATTATCCACTAAGATAATATTTTAATACTAAATGCAATCTATTTCGCTAAGCTTGCCATCCGACTTTATTATATTTGTAATTGCACACTTAATTGCCTACTAATTGCAGGCGTAAGTCCAACAACGATATGTATGTTTTCTTAGTAGTGCTGAACAAAGATGTACTCCGCGCTCACATAATTTTTTTACCAGTGTTGTTGAGAGGGCAACCGGTAGCTGGTGACACTTGGAGGCAGAGCTGTCAATTCTGAAGGACCTTGTAGTACTGGGTGATTTCCCACACTACTGAAAAGTGACTGAAAACCTGTTCGGCCTTTCAAGGTCAAGCTTCACCACTTGTCGCTCACCCTCTACATGTGGCATATTTTTTAGTCCCAGTTGCTTTGTTTATCTGCGTCACAACATAAACGGTATTTTATCTTCAATTGTTAAAGGTTGTGCTTATTTACTATCCATGGATAAGTTTTTGGTTAAGAAGTGGATAAGTATAAGAAAACGTCATTGATATGGAATTTTCCACTAGTGTTGATTTATCCAGTAACGTTAATGTGAATATTGAAGTGAACACTACAAAACCAAGTGTAAGTGTGGGACAATAGAACAAATTATCTCGTGAAAAATCTACTACTAGTTCCAGTGTTAAGCCTCTTAAATTATCACGGAAACATAATAATAACTATTAAGTTTTTGGTTTCACTTGGAATGAAGATTGTGTGCGGCCAGTTCTCATATGTATTTTTGGTTGAGAACGCCTGAGAAATGAAGCTATGGTTCCGAGAAAAATGAAGCAGTGTTTAAACATCCAGGTAAGTCCCAAAAACCATCTTCATCCTTTGAACGTATTTTAAAATCACAACACAATGGGGCAACTAAAATGTAAAAAGAGGGTTAAAGTTTCAGATAATTCACTTGAGGCGTCATTAAAAGTTTCTGAATTGATAGTATTGGTGAAAATTTAATTGGGTCAGCTTGTCAGATCATCGCTGAAACCATGCTTGGAAAAGAAGCTAATGAGATCCTTTCAAAAGTAGCATTTCCAATAATACAATAAGCCAGTGTATTGTTGAAATACTGAGGACATCAGTCAAAATGTTGTTTAAAAATTTAAGCAAATAGGTCATTTTCTCTTCAAGTAGATGAGAGCATCGATAGAAACAACAAAGTTCACTTACTTGGATTTGGTTGCTTTGTCGATGAGACAAGTCTTATTGAGCAATTTTTATTTTGCTTGGAGCTGAAGACTGTAATGACTGGAAGTGACATATTTGAAACAGTTCTTACTTAGCCAATTCATATTTATCTTGGTGTGATTGCTGTGTCCTATGTACAGACGGAGCACCATCTATTTTGAGGTAATATGATACTGACCTTGCTTTTTGCATTGATAAATAAAAATGTGCAATTACTTAAAATATTAGAATCTATGCATTATTTTATTTTTAACGCACTATGCTTGAATATAAACCTAGCCTTTGCCTTGCATTTTATGATAGTAAAGCTAAACTGTATACGGACAGAATTGATGAATTAAAGTTAAGAATCGGACTCAAACCAATATGGCTACCGTGCCTTAAACTGTTTGTTATATAGGTGAATCTTGATATTCAACCTTTCAAATTATGTATTTCTATTAATTTTTCAATGCATTAACTTATTTGACCTTGAATACAAAAATAACCTTGAACAGAAGATTTAAAATAATATTGTTTGAAATATTTTATTACAATTAGTTTTTTCTCCAATCACATCATTATAAAGACGACGCAGACAACAATACTAGATTTGGGAGTTTGTAGTTAAATATATCAACTTATTATAAACTTTTATTTGTATTATTGAAGGTGACACTATAAATGCCGAACAAAGACAACAAATTTCAACCAGATCTTCAAGATTCTCTCGAAGTAGGTAAAAAGGTTTATTGCAATAATGGTATTTTAAAAGTTACTTAAGAATAATAAGAGTTAACGTGGGATATAATGGTTGTTCGAATCTCTATATTATTTTTGTTTGTATTAATTATAAATACATTTATTTATTTTTCGCCCGCTTCTGTGGCCGCATGGTCTAAGGCGCTACTCTCACAATAGGGTAAACTGCCGATGACGGGGAGATCGGGGTTCAAATACCGGTTGAGTATACTGAGGGGAGTTTGGTTCTAAATGTTTTTCCACTATATATATCTCCGTAAATGCTAGTACACTTTTTCTAATTTCAACCTTCCTCATCCCTAGCACAATATCGTAATTAGTACATAGGCGGATAGCCGAACTGATGATAAGACGTGGTACTAAAGAATTAATTGAAGAAAAAGTGTCGCTAGCTTGATGAACTTTGTTCGGTTCCCGTTTACATGTTTCACGTAAAATCAGAGTTGTCTACTAATCAGGCGTGTAGCGTCAGGCTAGAATATGAGACTCAAGCCTCGTTTACACAATGTAGCACCTAACATATAGAGCAATGTTATATAACAAAAGTTACATACATACCCGTTTCATTGGCCGCGTGGTCTGACGTGCAACTCTCGTGTTGGACCGAAGATTGAGAGATCGGGTGTATTGAGGTTTTTCCAATTTCTCTCTCGCTCCCCCAACGCAAATGGGGGTGCATTTCCTCTAAATTGAGCCTTCATAATCCTTGACCCACTAGTGTAATTACTACATAGGTGTATAAACCGAACGGGTAGTAGGACGTGGTGCTAAAAAGAAACAATGATATCTAACTTTTCTATGTAACATTTGCTAGATAATTTTTTATGAGAAGAGAAACATGTGATATTAAAACTTATAGCAAAGAATGTCTTTCTGCAACAAATTTAGTTTAAAAAAAAGCATAAATATTAGCTTCGGCTATTTGATTCTTAAATTTAGTTGAGCTAAAAATTACGAGAAGAAAGGAGTCAATTCTCACGGCTAGATTATTCGATTGAACGATAAAGTAAATGAACATCAATATGAATGGGACTGATATCTATTGAATAAAATCCCAAAATAGTATGCAGTACGCGGTCTAATATATATGCTTTAAGCTTGATTCACGTGTTCACTGAAAATAGAAAGCAGAATCTGCTTGATATTATAGCGCATCAATTCACACGCTGCGCCACTGAGAAAGATTCTGCTTTCTATTTTCAGCGAACGTGTGAATTAAACTTACGCTGAACTTCAGCAGAACAACTCACACCAATGAAAACCTCAAAAAATCATGCCATCTAAGTCTTATTTAAAAAAACACACTTCTTTAATGACATCCTACACAATGACCTTGAAACGACATTTTAAAAAGATCCCGTTTCCGTACACCATCATTTATCATTAATACAATACGAAGGTCCGGTTTAAGGAGTGTGCCATGCACAAAAGCCCCCGAGGTTAGAGGCCCCCGGCCAACCCGCAAAAAAATCACTTTGATTTATCACACTTATTTTGTAAAAAAATTATATTTCAATTTTTTTTTTGTAAAAATTATCCCAAACTTAACTCGAAATTCCCTAATTGAATCCCTATCTGTTCATTTATTGTACCCGATATGCGTCTTTGGGGGTGCTGGTAGCCTGATATTACGTGGAGTCCGACAGTCTATGTTTATAAATTAACGCAATTTTTCTTTTGGAAAACCGGAAATACTACATATCTGTAGACGGTAAAGTTGACTTTTGACAGAAAAATAAACATTGATTTCTTATTGACAATAATTGCTTGGGTAAATTAATCAAATATTTGGTACAGGACCTCCAAAAGTGTTAATCTGGTCCTAACAGTACGGACTCAAAATTCCTGCTAAAATGTATTTACATAGGTTATTTTACTTATATAAATACATTATAACCGGGATTTAGGTAAATAGCTATGCAAAACAATTTTAACACGACATTTGGAGTATTATAATAATTATGTAAATATATTACTAAGGGCCCCATTAAAGGAGCAACGTAAGGGCGCCTCGGCCCATAAATCTGTCACTGAATTTAAACACTCGGATTGAATGTTTATCTGTGAAATAAATGATTATTTTAACCATTATTTAGGTTGAGATACAACAAGCAACTGATTCTTCAGAAGACAAGAATAACAAGGATGTCGGAATTGCCCCTGTCTCAGAACAAGTTCCACAAGATCAAAACAGTCAAAATGATGAAGAGAACGGTGAATTGGTGGTAAATATGTAATTTAATTTGCCATTGTAGTTTCATTTGAAGAGTTACATGAATTAGTAAAAATGCAGGGAGGCACAGAATATTCTAGTAAGCAAAAGTTTTTAAAACATCGATAAAATGTTTATGATAGTTTACATGACTCGGACGTACTTGGTTCGATCCCTAACCATTTGCACTGAGAGTTGAGTTTGTCCACACTGTGCTGCCCCAAAGTTTAGTTGCTCAAATGTTAATGCATTTCCTTTTCACTCGCCCTCTCAATCTTTTTCCTTTGCGTTAGCTACAGTAGCCTCATGGCTTCTTTGGTGCTGATTGACAGCTTTAAAAAGATATCAGACCAGATTACTTATCCCTGCGCCGAACCAGATGATCTGCAAAACATGTTCTTAGCAGCTGTCACTTCTGGCAGTCAAAGTTAAGGTATATACCTAAATGTTGACTGTCAGAAGTCAGCTGTGAGCTGTCAGTCAGCACCAAAGAAGCCATGGGGCTACTGTAGTTGGAGTTACTATGTTGAGGCAGCCTTAACACCGGATGATGCATGAAACATTCAACATTTTTGATTAAACATTCAACATTTTTGATGAAACACATAACATGATCTGCAGCTACTGAAAATCATCAGAAGACGAAAGAAGAAACGACGTTTTTGGGTCCACCCAATTATTATTGGTGCTTATAGTGTTGTAACTTCCAAATTAACACAACCCCCAGAAATATAATTTATCTGTCCAATACTATTCTAGTTTCTCTAGAAAGTTACACGCAGATCGCCGACTCGGTAACAATTAAAGACTTGTTGCACGTCAAACACGGAACAGTGAACCAGTCTACTCAATCACAGCGTGGAATAGATGATAAGAGCAACGTGTGTCATACATTTTCAGGTCTGAAGTGTATCCCTTGTTAACAAATGTGTCTGTTTCATCCGGTGTGAAACCTGGCTACTTATCAGTCACTGGCACTAAAGCGTGACGTGTTTTTAAGAGCGTGAGGCTATCAATATTAAGTACATTTTAATGTTCGCATGCTTGTCTCACTGGTATTGTAGTAGTGCGAGAAATAAACGAGAAACTAATCTAAAGGCCGTATTACACGTAGCAGGTTGCAGCGCTGCTTTCTGACGTCGTTTTGCAGCGCTGCGAGCTGACAAATCTGGGTTACCTATTACACACAAGCTGCATTCTGACGAATGATCATCTTGCCACTCAGCGGAGGGGGAGTTATTTTATCATCCGCACTTGATTTTGCTGATTCACTTTGTGCTAAGATGTCTCGTCAACAACAAGACGAAGAGCTGCTTATATTGTACGGGTACTACCAAAGTTTGAAATCTCCTAGTGTTATAAAACGCATAAAGAAACGTGTGTGGAGTCGAAATTTAGTGTTAAAATGGAACAATGTGTCACATACTGTGACGATTTTACCTGAATTAGATGCTGATGACTTCCAAAACTACTTACATATGAATGAAGACACGTACAAGCATATTTGGTCTATAGTCTAATATAAACACAGTGAGCGTGGTTCACATGAACAAAAATGTTGAGAAAATGTTTATTATTATTAGCACCGCGT